>JAODUE010082765.1:0-14566 GCA_027564755.1 Amblyopsis hoosieri
ATTTTTAATATAAATTAAATTTTTTTTTTTCGGTAAATATAACTGGTGTTAAAGTCGCACCGGTCGGTGATAATTTTATTCCCATGTCTGCATTCCCCCCCCCCCCCCCCCAAAAAATAATCCTTGCTATACACAATGATCAATGTGTTTTAGCACCGGCTGACGTGAAAAGCAGATCCGTGGCTCCTCTTTGATACGCATTTGTTGACGAATACAAGATGTATGCGAAAATCCACTTTTATCTCGGATACGCAAGACTGAGGATTTGCAGGCGAGCGTGCGATAATGCCAGTGCATTGTCATGCTTGCAGCTGTGTACACCGCCAGTGATTCATAGCGCTGACTCATACAAATGGCTGTGGTTCCACAGGGCTGGGACCAATGCAGAGGCTAACCTGACCATGCGAACACACTGGCACAGCCTATACCACTATAGTCTCCTCCTCCCCTCCTGCAATGCACATCTTGGATCAGTGTGTCATATGTGCTGTTGTCTTTCTGATGGCACTAATGTTAAAGCGTTATTATTCGGCGGCAGCAGAACCATCATGCCCGCTGTTAAGGGGATGCCACGTTCAGGATTAGAGGTCTGTGGACGGTGTAAAGTAGCCCTCCATGGGGCTTGTCTACAGCGGAGACGGTGTCTGGCCTCTGCACCCTCCAATCCCAACCTCCGGTCAGCCGTGTCCTTTATTTATCGGCTCGTCTGCAGCCTGCTTGGAAAATGTGATTGCACCGGCCATTGATTTGTACCCGTTTGAAATAAGGTGGCTTTGACACTGGGCGCGCGCGCGCACGCACGCACGCACGCACGCACGCACGCACACACACACAAAGTGGGAGTTTTCTTCCTTCATTCCTCGCTCCCCTTTTCTCCCTTGACTTCCACTCGCTATCTCTCCCCTCCACTTTATTTTACCAAAGCCATCCTCAGCATGCCTGCTTAGCCTCTTATCGGGCCACGCACCAGACCACCGAGGGGGTCTAGGCATGTGAATGTAGGCAGCTGTGCAGCGCTGTTAAACACCGTTCTGCGTTGGGATAAGTGGGGATTGGCATCTTCGCCGCTCGTCAGAGGGGGATTCATCTGCTCAAAAAAAAAAAAAAACCCTGTGACAGCTGGGCATAGCTTTGCCCCGCGCCAGCGTCTCCGTGCGCTCCTCCTCGAGGGAGGGGGAAGACTTTGAGCAGCGCACAGCGAGACGGCACGGGATCGAGGCAGCGAGAGAGCAGAGGACTCTGAAAAGTTCGCCACAGCTTCCTATGTGTGTGGCGTGGGGCAAAAGCAAAATGTTGGCACATGTTATGAGTTAGTGGCAGTCTAACTCAAGAGAGGCCTAACATGTTAAACACGTGTAGCTGCCGCTCCGTCTACATACTTTCTTTATTTTGTCACATTATTTAAAATGGCATTGAATGTTTTTTTTTTTTTTTTTACTTTCTGCGCTGTAAACACCGAATGGTAATGGGAGGAAGGGCATAAGAAGAGTCATTTATGTGCGGAGGAGAAGCCAGAGATGAGTCCTCCCTCTGGGATTAATGGCAGTCTCTGTCTCTGTTCACAGGAAATATGAAAGGCTCTTTGTTGGTAGAGGGCCTGCTGCTGCCAGCAAATAACTACCCTTGTCATATCGAAAATCCTCCAACCTCTAAATTCATTGCCTCCACTGCCTCTCATCCTTCAACCTTATTTTTCCCCCCTCCCTTAAGCCTGTGTGTTTTCTGTCAAAGTCGCTCATTTACGATTCTGCGGCGTGTCCGCCGTACTTTGGCCCAGGAGACACTGGCTGTGGTTGTTATCATTCACCGTCACTGCCCGGGTTCCGGCTACTGGGTGAGAACAGACATGTTGGAGGGGGGTTGCCACATACATACCGGTGGCAATTCACGCTCTCACCTGTGAAGAGTGGTTATCACAGCACCTATTCCTGTATCCTATTAACGATGCATAACAACAAGGCAAACGTGTGGATGGTATGCAAACTGGTGTAGTGTCCCAGCTGTAATGGTTTATTTTTAGTGGCGGGGCCATTGTGTGCGTTGGTCTGAACGATTGAAAGGCTTAAGAATTCCTCCCTAGACAAGGCTAGATAAAAAGCGAGCTTATCCGCGAAGGGGAAGCGGCCATTTGGCACGTCGCTGGCAGTCTGCCTTTCATCTGGTCACACCATGGTCTCTTCACACCTAGAACCCAAGACAGGGAGGTGAAAGGCTGGTGGGAGGTGCTAATTATATGAAGACAACTGTTATAATGTAAAAATAATAAAAAGACAATTGCACACAAAACATGACAAAGAATTCGTATTTTACATTGGTCTCCCACTGTCATCTGTGCTAGTACTTCACACAGTTAAGAATGATTTGTTCTAGTACTTTTTGTACGTCTTGGTTGGTAGGTGTTGCGCTATTGTTATATTCTCTTTTTCCTGCAATAAAATGTGCTCTTGTCTTGTGAGAGTCTGTTAAGTACTTCAATACAGTATGCAGATTAGCATGCTTAAACATACAAAAATCCACTTTTCAGTGACTCTGGGCTTACAAGCACTCCTGAAGAGTTTCAATCTCTTTATTTCTCATAATGTGATTGGCTTTTCTGTTTTACTTTGAGGTACTGTGATTTTTCATTTTCTTTTCACTCACTTTGAAGGACAGTTTTGACTATCTGTAGCTCTTTTTATATGCAGACCATATTTAAAACCAATCATAATAGTAGATTCGAAAATTGGATTTCAGTGCAAGTCATGACTGAATACCATAAGTACTTTTTAATGATTTAAAAAATAATATCTGAGAATATCTATCTTTGTGCCTATGATAATAATCTGTGTTCAGTCTTTCAATTCTATTGGATGATCTGCACTGTGCTTGCCTTTGCCTAGACGAGAGGAGTTGCACGGTGCATGGAGAGAATCTATATGGTCTATATTGACTTCCCTGGGCTATCGCCAATGGATTTGACATGGATAACACTGTTGTGTTTGCAGCGCAAGGGGGAAGGGACTTAATAAAGACAGGGGACCCCCAGCTGAAAGGAGGGAGCAGAAAGTGAAAAGAAGTAGAGGGAACTTAAAGCCATGGGTTGTCAGGGGCAACCACAATAGCTATGGTGGCTCCTGCTTCACTTTTGTGCTCCTATAACAGTGCTTGACTGCAGGCGTGAATTCAGACTGAAAATAAACCAGACAGTGCAAGGCTCAGCCAAAACATGCCGTTCTACTACATGGTTATGGCAGTTACTAGAAGCATTTTAAGGAATACAATACAAACCTTAACTGCATGATTTAGGCTATTTCTCAGTACACATTACATTATTTTACCTACCTATGCATTCAACATGTTTTTAGAATTGAGTTGGCCTTGTCTATATTGTGAGAATAAATGGAGTAGGCAGTGCTTTAATGAGTCGCATAGTTTATTGTTATTATATGCTTTTAATTGCGAGAGAGAAAGCCATTCATTTGTTTAATTCACTATACTCAGAGTTTATGCTGGGATGACATGGAAGGTGGAAGTTTAATGGCCATCCCCAGGAAAAAGGATTGGGCTGATTAGGTCTGATGGGCCTCCTGCCTCATATAACCTAATGTAGGCATGATGGGCAGAGTATTCTGGTTTGGATACATGGGAACTATAAATCCAAGCATATTCCTGGGCCCTGGTAATTGGCCATTACGGGGCATGTTTCTAGATGGAAGGGCCAGATGTCCCTGATGTGGTTGGATGTCCACAGTGGGCCGCGAGGCATGATGCAGTTAAAGGGAGGAGGGGCATTGTCTGGACACTGTCCCTCATTAAAGTGACCTGGGCTCAGCTGGTGAGGCCATAAAAGCCGTAATGTTCATACCAGAGAAGCTCCACAGTTTGCCCACAATTCCATGGCTGTAAAAAAGAGAAAAAAGACTGAATTCCCCAAGTACTGTCTGCTGTCCTAGCTCTCTTCACCAGATGGCTATCCGTGTTTTAATCTAGCCCCTGGGCTCCACTTCCATATGTAACACTGATCTAAAAGTTTGGCCCCTGCTGTCTTCTTCGTGACTCCATGCTCTCAAAGAAGACTCCAGCCTGATTGAGTGGGACATATGCGAGGACAGCAGGGCCCAATATTTAGCGAATATCGAGTTACCTCAGCAATATCATCATGACTGATTCATGATGCAAATGGGAATTCTCGTGTTACATCCCCTAGTGTCTATCCCTAGTACTGTCCTGTTTATTGAAGGCAATTGTGAGTTACCTTCCATAGGAGCCCTCTCCATAGGACCCCCACTACACAGCCTATATGTGTTGTTTGTGTACAGCTGCCACATGGGCATGTCTGGGGGTTTGTGCACTGGTGATGATGACCCCCTAACGTGAATTCCAGTGAAGCAGAAAAGCAAATGTTTGTGCTTCCAGCTCCTCCTGGTATCCCGGGCTGCTACAGCTGTCATGTCGCCTCCTTCCTGTGCTCACAATGCAACACGATATCTGCTAGCATCCCAGCTGTAGACACTGTAGAGACTGTAGAATATCCGCTAATATTCTGACAGAAGACGGCATACTTCATCGCTATGGCTTCCAGCTCCAGACCCATACTTCTTTTTGAGGTTCTGGTACCAACTGGAAAACTGCAACTGTACATTTCAAGGAATCTGATTTAATGTTCTTATAATTCCATGCAGTTGAATAAACTTTCAATGAACCTCACATATCTACATAATTTATTTACTGTTTTGGGTATAAGGTGTACTGTGTTCAGTTCCCTTTGGTTACCACGCAACAAATGTGTTCCCCCACCTCCTTTTTGAGCTCAGTGTCTCCCTTCTTTTGTGAAATGTTACAGCCCTCTTTGTCTGTCAGCCGTAATGAGTGCCAATGGAAATCTTATTTACACTAGTTGGTTTAAGGGGTTTTGGCCACGGCAGTGGAAAGTGTTCCCAGTTGGCCAGGCAGTGGGCTCAAACTAAGCTCAGTGTCTGACGGATGGCTCTTCTTAATGGGACATCTGAAAGAAGTGCCATGGTTTCCCTCCACTCCAGGATGCTACGTGACGCTACAGAACCGCTAACCGAGGGATTCTCTTCCTCTCTCTCTCTATATATATTTTTCTTTCTTTTATACATGTTTTTTTTATATACATATGTCCCAATCCGCCTTGTCTTCCACTTTAGTGTAATCTGATATGTAAAACACTGCTTTGGGTTACAGTGCCGGGAGACATGTTTCCTTAGGTAAACGCAGAGAGAGAAACGGAAAATGGCAGAGCTGCGGAAGAGGAATAGGTGACGGGGCGAGAGGCTAAAGGCATTCAGCTCGCGTCCATTGTCAGCTCTCTCTCAAAGGGATCTGTGATGGGGATGATCTCTGACCCCTGCTCCTCCCACATTATGCAAATTAGCCCACGAAGGAGCAGGGTGATGCAACCCTCTACGCTTTTCGCTTTGTCTCATGTTTGTTTGTTTGTGTATATGAGAGGGTTCCTTTTGATCGTTCAGTTTGAGCGTTTCCTTACTTCGGTGTTGCGTTTGTTTGTTTGTGTGCGTGTTTGCCGGTGCCTGGGGCTTCTTAACAGCATGCACTTCCTAGACATTCACACAGATGAAGTGTGGTGGTGGTGTAACTGAGGTTTCTGCCTGTGTTGTTATGGCACTGGTACGCAAGGTAACTTGAAATCCTCACTTAGCCCTCCCAGTTCAGCCCTTAAAAGCGGTCATTGTTCCCGTGCATAAAGGATGGGGACTTGTAACACTAGATAGGGGCAATGCGCTGAGGTTAACAGACAACGCCCTTTCCCAGACTGTATCCCCTACTGACCATTACTAGTCGTACAAGGTTATAGTTTACGGCGAGCAACCAGATATCCTTGAACTACTCCTATGAAAACAAAGCAAACGCTTATTTACCATTTCTCTGTTTGTGTTAACCAAAGCCTGGAAACATATGCCTGCCTCTCCCTTTGTCTGCAGCCATAATGAATATATGAGCGTGCTCCATTTGACACCTCAGGAATGGATGTTGTACAGGTGGACTTAATTGTTGTCGCTATTCATAGCACCACCTCCTCTGCTTTTATTCTCCTGAATCGCGTTTAAAAGGAAATCATTTGAAAAGTGAATAGTGACCTTCAAAACAAGCAATGCATCCAAATGTTACTTTGTTGAGGCAGCTGTATTATTAAATGTTTTTTTGTTTACATATGCTAGCCCATTTGTTCTCCTTTTCTCTTCTTTCAAATGTAGCCCACTGTAGCACAGCTTTATAATGGCTGAACATGGTAACTCCCTCTGCTGCAGAATCAGGCAGTTGATTACATGCCTCGTCCAAATGGCTGATTTATTAGATGTATTTATTTTACATGTCCCTGAGCAGTATTTAGACAATGTAAAATGTCTCTGAAATGGTTCAACTCCACATAATGGTCTTAACTTCCTTTCTAAAGGCAAAATACAGATTCTTTTTTTAAATATATCAGAGGGAAATTTATTGGCAAGAATACTTAAAACATCTGATAGATTACCGTGCAAAGACACATTGAGTTTCACCCATCCCCCCCTTCATACCATCTGTTTTTCAGTAGAGCTGCAAGTCAATAATAGCATCCGTGATTCTATACATTCAGCTAGGCCTGGACGATATGGCCAAAATGTATATCACTGTATATTTCCAAATTTCTGTCTATACGATATAATTCCGATATCGATATGAACAATGTAAGCCTCAGAAAAACTGCTTAAAACACCCACAACGGAGTACTTACAAACGTCTGAAAAATGCATTTGCCAAGTCTATGAAATCTCCTATAAAACTAACATTTTAAAAATAAAAAAGGTACAAATAAATGTTCGCCTTTTAGCCTTAATACAAACAAGAAATGTGAAATCACACTCAAAATAAATAAACAAAACTCTCAACTGTGTCTTTCGGTTAGTACAATATTTACCTATAATTAATGAAGGCTATATTTATATCCACCAGCAGGGGTCAGTAGAGGTTGTGACGGGCTCTGGAAAGATCTCATGAATTAGACGCAGCCAGCTAGAACGGTAAGCTAGCAGTTTCACAGAAGACGTTTTAGCAGAGGAAGCCGTCATGATACGTAATATTAAGCCTTTCTGTTACATTTGCTGGTAGGTGACAGAGTTAATAAAATTGTCTGGCATGTGAAAAAAGCTCACTACTCTTTGGCACTGGCTGCATGTCTAGTGCAATTCATCAATGCACGTAGTTCGCCTCGAATACAATTGACTTCTGCGCCCGTCATTATGCTTATCGAAATACCGGAAATATGTTTAAAAATAATTTAACCATTATTGAAAACAAATTATATCGCGGTGTGTGTATATATTGAATTATTGTCCAGCCCTACATCCAGCTATTTTGTTCAATCTGTCTTTTCAACACTGGTTTATCACACATGTAGGGGACCATTAGCTGCCTGTAGCCAAAACTCGGCATGACACCGGTGATGGCGATTCAAACCATCTGTTAAATAGATTAGAGAGGGTGCCACAGCATCAAAAGCCTGCATTATATGACCTCATAACACTGTATCCCATATTGCGCACAACATACCCTTTTCTAATAATACCAAAGGCCCACTCCGGATAACTAATTATGTTGAGTCAGCCGCCAAAGCCACATGCTGATGGTTAACCTTCAACAAAGATCAGTGTCACATTTTCCCAAGAAAACTATTTGAGTGGGTGTGCACGGTTTAGGGTTCCCGTGACACAATGCTGACATCATAGAATTGGTAAAACTGTCAGCGCAGTGTGTTATTTATTGCTAGCGTGTCTGCGTATTGGAGGGGATGCCTCTTCAGAGCAGCCGTAAAGTTGCTAACGTGAGAAATGCTGTCTGAGGTATGAGATACGATGCGGCTGTGTGACCGGTGAATTATAGCCTCAAAGCCCCCAGCGTGGAAGATTAGCCATCCTAACACACTGGGAAATTGAAGTTTGTTTAACTGCGCCGATCAACAGCTATGTGCAGCTGTAGGCATGTACTACTGAATTCATATCATGCGAGTTATAAGGCCATACATCTTGAGTGTCCATGTATGCTGCTGCATCTGTGGTGGTCATATTGGAAATGGAGTAGCAGACGATCTCATATTTGTTAATAAGAGGCTGTGCCTTTAGTTATTACACAAAGATCAAATATGATTTGCTTGTTGTCACACATGGGTAGCTCTCAGGGAAGGGGAACACCCTTAAATGTGTAGCTCAAATAGATCTTCTTTATCATCCAATATTAGCACTGATCTTAGGCCAGTGAAACATTGTTTTGGTTTAAACCTCAGAGTACATGAGCATAGAGAGTTCCCTTCCACTCTTCTCCCTGCAGTTCTTGGGCTCACACGTTCCTCTACCCCTCCCCATACAGTTATGTTGCGTTTCAGACATTAACCATGAGCTGATTAGTCATTACAGAGACACTGACAAATCCATGAGTATGTGGAAGTCCTTTTTTTTTTTTTTTTTAAATAAAAAAACCCCAGAAAGCTACAGTGAGGGTAATGCAGACCCCTATAGTTTCCTGTTCATCTATTTGCATGCTCTGAGGGATAGGATCAATCGCACTCTCCAGAATTGCTATTCTTGTACCTGCAGGCTTAGCAGGGGACTTCTGAAGAAAATGGGACGCCACCTGGCACAATTTAATCCTCCAACTATTTCCAGCATGAAAGTGGTGCAGGCAGCACCCCGTGTATGTCGCCTGCTGGCCAATTTCTCTCAGGTTTGGATTTCACCATCCTCAGCTTCACCTCCAAGAGGAAAAGAACACCCAGTAACCATCGAAACCAGAAGTTGTATACTGTACTCCGTACTGTATGTGTGATGTGTATATTTTTAGTTTGGCCCGAATAGAGAAGCATCGCTTCAAACTATCTTTTTATAGGCTGTGTTCAATCATACAGCCTCTAATCACACCGGGAACTGAAAATGCACATTCTCCGAACGGAGGCTGGAAACATGACCAACGAAGGCACTGCATGCGGTGTTGGGTTATGAGATTGCTGTGCATGTGATGATTGGTGCTGGTACAGTGAGACACTAGAGGTGTCACTGCAGCAGGAAGACTGAAGCTCACATGCCACGGTACGCACACCCTAGCTGTCTGTCCCCTGATGTGCTACCATGACTCAGGTGAAGGCCTAAAAGTCCCCTTAACCACCTGGTGAGTGTGCTGTCAAGGCCTGACCCCAAACGCACTGTAACCACGCAGCGGTTATCTTCATTAATGGCCGATCATCAGGCTCCTTTGGTGACGTTTCATAGCCAGACATTTAGCAAAAGAGAAACTCAAACCCAAAACAAAATGGCCACAGCAGGAAAGCGGCGTGCGTTTGTCACGGTCGACGCTCGCGTTTTCACCCTAGGGTCACGATGTCCGCGTGACGCGCCAAACACCAGCGGCTGCACGCCGTTGTCATTCACGTGCACGGCGTCTTGGTGTGGAGGCAACTGTGACCTTGTTATACACGGCTATCACTGTAATGCCGCAGATTATTCCCACCAGCCCCGGCACTAAAAATCCAACGTCTGGAAACATTTCCGCAGGCGGCCCGTCCAAGAGAGACACATTTGTACATGACCATGCTTGTGGTTTTTGCCATTTTAGCCGGAGACAAACTGAGGCCAGATGTGTTGGGAGTCACCCGCCCCGGCCCCCACCCACCCTTTTCCCCCCATTTCCTCCCTCCTCATGCTTCCCTCCCCCCCATCTCCCTCCCCTAGTCCCCACCCCCCCCTAATCTGGGACTCATTGTGTCTGTAATAAAGCACAGCTGCAGCGATCCTTCGCAGACCCAGCTCAGTTCAGCTGATTACATTGGGGTAAGAGGGCTCTCCTCTTACAGAGCTCAGTCATAAAAGCCTGGCTGTGTTCTGTGATGCCCTGCTCCTCCCCTAGCAGCGATTGTGCTGTGTGTGTGAGAACACAGACATTGTGCGCTTCTGTTTTCCAAGGTGCATTGCGTACCGATCAGCGCTACAGACGTTTGCCCACCCCCCACGTTGTCATTTCTGTGTGTAAACTCCACCAGTATGAACGATAATATCCCATTTCTGCGCAGATGTTTGTTTTTCAGTCCGGGGGCATATGAAAAAGGATAAAACGTGACCTATTTCACTTACATGCTTGAATGGGAAGCCCTTTCAAAATGAACTGCATTATGTCAAGGCAAGCTTCACTATTCAATTCAGTATGTCAATTTGTTGGGTTGAATTGTGTCGCAGTGCTTCTGGTCAGAAGTAAAAATAAGTCGCGCATATGAAAGTGAGGCCCTAATGGAAACATGTCTGTCTCCTCCAAATAGTGCATTGAACCGCAGAGGCTGCGTTTTTAAGATCCAAACTGGATGCACCACTACTCCGGTTTGAACCCGAGATCGTTGCGTTGCTCAACACTACCATTCTCTCTTTATGTAGCTTCAAATGTTTGACTTCTCCAAGCTTTAGAACTGTCAGAATCCTAAACAGCCATAATGTGTTATTTTCTTTGTCTGTTGCACCATTAGCACCGCTAGTCTCTGCTATCAGATTGAAAAGAACGTGATTCATTGCAGCCTGGAGATACAGACATGAATTGCTTTGCACAGATAGATGATCCCATACTATCATCCACATAGGCTGTAACTCAACCACCAATCAAATGTCCCCTCTCTTTTCTCATTGCACTCAGTTGGGTCTTCTTTGAGCGTCAACTTTGCGTGGGGGAGGGTCACGCAGGTTGAAGTAGATTAATGGAGACGCGCTTATATCTAGAGCCTAGCTTGGTGTCTTCAGAAACCACTCTCCAAGGGATTGGATAAGATGACACGTTAAGATGGGATTCATACAGATACATTCCTTCCTTTTTCTGTTTTGCTGTCTTTAACAACAGCACAAACTGTCATGTTTGAAACGCTGCGTGTGTCTGTTGAATTTGAAAGCTTTTATAAGAGGAACTTTGTGCTCGGCTTTTTAATCTTCTGTTTATTGTCCTTTTCTTTAAACCCAGGCTAATTGCATTTCAAGCAGAATTTGACACGTATTGATTGAAACGTGCAGTGGCAAATGCCCATACCCTGTACATTGGCAGCAGCCCTAATCCTTCTCTTTGAAGAAGCCTTTTCTTTCCAGGGTGGGTTAAAGGAATGTTTTTGCTTTGTCTCTATACCTTTAAGAATAAGCAGTGCGTGTGAATGTGGGTCTTCTCAAACATTTTTGTTTGCTTCGGCTATTCCATGAGCTATGGAGCATAGCGATTGTGGTGGCAGTTAGACATTTGTGAGTCGTTTTCTTTTCTCAAATAAGTATTTTTGAATGTATGTATTTTTTGTACCACTTTTGATGTTCTGAACAGATTATAAACAGACATTTACAGAGGCAATAACAAAGTGTACACTTGACAAGCCACAAATATACATTTTGGCTTACTGTTTTTGTTTGTGTATACATGGGTAAGTGTGTGTACTTGTTTGTGTTTATTTCATGTCCACGTGATGCAGTGTCTCACTGAATCAGTGTTCTCTTTGGTCCTGCCTGGATCAGCTGTTTCATTTCCCAGCCAAAGAGGATTCTCTTGCAGCCCTGTCCTTTAACCTCACGCCTTGACTTCTCCCGAGGAAAAGACAGAGTGCAGCAATGCCATTAGCCTAGCTCTCAAGAAACCAGCATAATCATGCAACCTGGCTTTATGCGCAGCGGGAAAACAGCTCATTTTCTGTGGTATGTTCACAGTGAATGCATAACAACAGAGGTATATCTCTGAAGCTTGTTAAAGCACTACATGTTTGCCACTATTTCCAAATGTCTGTCTGTGTTCATAGTGATGAATGTAGCATCAGACATAGGAACATTATTTCAACCGTGATAAAGTGGGCCATTTTATGTGGGGTGTGGGGGCAGTACTATAACCTATACAGTGGCTATATATAGCCCATTTGTACATCTGGCTCAAATTAACTTTGTTTTGTGCATTAAGAGAAACAGATGTGTGTGTGTTTTGGGGGATCAAGAGGAGAGAAAAGGAATGCTAGAAGGTTAACATAATACTGGGGGGGGGGCGGGGGGGGGTGTGTGTGTGGTTAGTTTTGTAATCGGATGCATTGGAGCATATCAGTCTTTATGGGCTATTCATTTACATCATATTGATTGACAACAGAGTTATGCAAATCAGTCACAAATGTCATTCCTTGTAAAAGGCTTCAGAAAACAATTTCTTCAAACTATTTAACCCTTCTTATTTATCCTATGTAGAGTAAAATAATAAGTTATTGTTGACAGGTGGGAAAGGTGAAATCAAAACAAATTGACCAAAATTGTGTTGTTCTGTCCCCCATTGCCGTGAACATAATCTTCCGTTGTGTTCTATTCAAGATTAAGTGAAGACAGAAACAAGAAATGGTTTTTATTTTTTTCTTATGTAATCATATATCACTGGGGAAGATTGTTCTATTACTTTGCTTGAATCGACTTGGAGAACTGAGGATTGGTATGACAGTGTTAAGCCTGTGGTCTGTAAATATATATGGGGCATGTCACATATGTATGATTATGGACCACACACACCCATGTCACGCATAATGCTCATTATTCCCGGTGGCTGGGGCTTGCTATTTGCAGTGTTTAATGAACTGAGTGTCGAACAATAGCGGGGGAGCATGCAATTTGTCCGAATTTAATCACGCCCTAACGTACTGCCCTGTTAATTCTAACAAAATTGATAACGTACAAATAACTTTCAGTCTGGTCCTTACTCAGGAAATGTCTAGGTCTTCAGCCCTTGAATTTGCTTGTTTGATGTTAAAACCTAGCATATCAATTTGTTTTCTTGCTTTTTACATTGTGATGTTTCAGGTCATGCTTTGTAAATATCTATTATCTCATTCCTTATTATCCTAGACTTAGACCTAGAGTGCAGCATTTGATACCATTGATCATGACACCCTAATTCATCGGCTTCAGAAATTGGTGGGTCCCTGATAATGTGTTAAATAGGTTTCGAACCTACACCAAAGGAAGGCAGTTTTGCGTCAGTCTTGGAGAACATGTGTTTAAGAAACACAACATTTCTTATTGGGGTTGCACAGGGGAGTTGCCTTGGCCCGTTATTATTTTCACTATGCATGCTGACACTCGGTGGTATCATTAGGGAACACAATGTATCTTTCCATAGTTACACGGATGACACAGAACTGTACGTCTCTACTGAACCAAATGATCATGCAGCTTTAAAATATATTACTGACTGAAGTAATAACTTCTTAAAGTTAAATGAGAACAAAACCGAAATCCTACTTGTCGGCCCTAAAGCAAAATGGGACATGTTAATGCTAATAATCTAGGAAATCTAACACCCTAGATAAAATGTTACCAGTCTTGGTGTTGACTCATAAGCTTTAGATCTTACATCAACACGGTAGTGAAAATATAATTCTAGATATAGCTAAAGTTAGATCATTTTAAAATAAAGATGCAGTAAAACGTATTCATGCTTGCGTATCTAGCTGACTCGAATACTGTAATTCGCTATTTACCGGCCTCCAAAAAAATATATTGAGAGATACAGCTCATTCAAAACTCTGCAGCTAGGCTTTTAAATACTAAGAGGAGAGAACATATTTTTCCAATATTGGCCGATTTGCACTGCCTACCAGTAGCATGCAGAATTTATTTTAACGTCCTTCTCTTTACATATAAGGCGCTACATGGGCAAGGGCTAGGACCAAACTATATCGCTCATACAATGGTCAACTACATACCCTGGTCAACTACATACCCTCCAGAACACTAAGGTCATCTGACAGTGGTTTATTAAGTAAGTAAGCAATAAGAACAATAAGAAAATTGGCGATGCAGCTAGGGCTGTCACGATAATTGCAATATTGCAATACCGTGGTGTTGCTAACACAACCGCAGGCCGTGGCAAGCAAAACATTTTTTTATTTTTTATTTTTTATATCTGTAGTTGTTTGGTGAATATACATGCAGTGTCTATATCTGAGACTATACAGCACCCTTGTATGCGTACGAGGGAGTCTTAGTAATTCCTACACTGAGGTTAGTGGGTACAATGGGATAAAACCATCCATAAAAGACATCTACTGATAACTAAACTGCTACTGGAATAGGCACTTCCTCCACCAGATTAGCATGGTGCTATACCGGTACCATGGTGCTGACACAGCAACACAAAGGATAAGGTTTTAATTTCTCTAATATTTCTTTCATCTTATTCCTTTAACCATTTGTATTAACGTATGTAATTTCAGTATCGTTATGTATCTTTATCGTATTCCTTTATGCACCTGTTTTTAACTTTATTTATTTTTTAATATGATTCCTTTAACCATTTCTTGTTGTTTCTGTATTTCTTAATTTGTTTATAAGAAGCACAACTGTGCATGTATATTCCCTCTCTGTAAAGCACTTTTAACTGCAATTCTGTATGAAAAGTGCTATAGAAATTATTAATAATTATAATAATAAAAACAATTGCGTACATGTTTCAATTTATTGTACTGTGTGTGTGTATATGTGTATATATATATGTGTGTATATATATGTGTGTATATATATGTGTGTATATATATGTGTGT
>JAODUE010082776.1:0-14566 GCA_027564755.1 Amblyopsis hoosieri
TTGTCACATGAAAAGATATCCTCACATATTTGCAAATATGTGAGGGGTGTACTCACTTTTGTGAGATACTGTATATATATATATATATATATACAGTATATATATATACAGAAATCAGAACCTTCTAATTGAGATTGGCGTTTTTATTAGTCAAAACACATAGCCACCCATGGCCAGTAAAAGAGACTGGCGTGTATTTGGGACCCAACTTTTATTTGCAGTTTTACGGTATGTCTTTATACTGTACCCATTACCGTTTTGGTTTTTGGATTCAATACTTTTTTAATTATTTTTTTATTTCCAGTGGTGTCTATGTATGCTTTATTCTATTCTATCATACTACAAAATAAAGCGTCAAGCCAAGATCCCATAAAGACTGCTTCAATTATGTGGTAGTTTAAAATAGAGTGTGGAGCCATGGTCTGGGCACCCTCATTGCCCCCCTCGCTCTATCTTTTCTCTCCTCCTCTCCTCTCTCTTTCTCTGACTCTCATTCTGTGTTGCTATAACTGCCTTTTGTCTCTTGCTTAGTGTCCCTTTCTCTTCTCCTCTGTCTGTCTCTCTCTCCATCTCTCCTTTGGCTTGCTCTTTACCTCTCTCCTACTCCTCCCCAGCTCTTCTCTCTGTCTGTCTCTTTCCGTCTCTCTCACTGCTCTTCACTGAGTTCTTTCACTCATTTTTTCCAGCGCTTTTTTTGGGTCCCTCTTTTCCTCAGCACATTAGACAACCTCAGAGGTTAGCGCACCACCACAGCAGTTAACTTAGCTTAAAACAGATGTTTGTTTGATTCCAGAGAGAGAGAGTATGATACAAATTGAGACCTTCTAGTACTGTACAGTATCTTGCAATGGGAGACTGTCTCTCCGATGCCTTAAATAAGAAGGCATTTAAGACGGCTCTGTGGGTTAGGGTGTTGTCTACAGAGAGGAATGCTTTCTAATCTTTCTCCTTCTTCAGAGAACAAACAGGCATCCAGGATTTACTCCAGTTCCTTACCAGGAACCAGCATATGCCAGACCCACTAGTTTTATGTAAACGTCTTAAGCAGAGCCCTGACTGATGCCTGAAAATATTTATTTCCTCTTTGAAAAGGTCTGTAAATTGTCTGAAAACTAAATGTTTGGAGGCAATTCACGACAATGTGAGCAAACAATGTAATTTTGTGAAAGTATCAAGGTTAAAACTAGACTAACTCGACACAGACTGGCCTATTGCTTAACGAGAGCCTCAACACTTAATTTACTTACAGGTAGATGGACTTTCATAATTAGATTTCATTTAATTTTATGCCATTTCATCATTTCATATTCACTGTTATAATATATCCAACCTCTAACCAAAATAGAAAAACAGCATTTTGTAAATGAATGTGTGAGTGTGAGCTTACTCACCCAACTCCTGCAGGAAACCATTAAGAGTGAAAATTAATATAGAATAAGTGTAACTGGTTCTAAAATAATACTGAAGGCTATGTTGGGAATAACCAGTCTCTTAGGAAATGAAGGAGGGCTGCCGATTGGCTGGTCGGGCACACCCACCTTAAGGATGTTTACATAAGGAGCCCCATCAGGACCAGAGCGACTACCATTGACCTCGATGTGTTTCAGCCACTGGATGTGAGGCTGGGCATCACTGTAAACCTTACAGTGGAATTCCACATCACTGCCCACCACCACCGTCTGATTGGCTGGCAGACCCGCCTGGAGGATGGGACGGTGAGGGGAACGCTCTGATTGGGAAAGAGAGAAAGAAAAACAAAAAGGTGGAATTGTGAAATTAGCGCCTATCTGAGTGCAGATGGTTCTTTGTTACAAATAGCTAACAGGTGATATTTTATGATCATTTAAAACTGTTACATTTAATTGAGTTAATCAAGAGAACAATGCTAAATAACACATTGTTAAAAGCTTTTTTTTAACCAAGGGCATTTTATGACATGTATCATTTATTAGATTTTTCTATAATTTATTATCATTATAATTGTGTGAATATTTTCCTAACTAAATAATTTATATTGTTTTCCATGAATCTGTCTTTAGACAACCCCCTTATGTTGATTTTCAAACCTGTGAATGAATGCACTGCACTGTATATGGAAATAGTTGTAATGGAAAGGCACCTGTTAAACCCTAACCCTAACACAGTGTCCTTACCCAGAACATCCAGCTGGTAGGTATGGGTGATAGTGCCATGTTTATTGTGCAACACACAGGTGTAGTTGCCCCGGTCTGAGGGCACAGCGCTCTCCATCACAAGACTCCATTGCTGGTGTCTCAGCTGGAGGCAGGGAGGAAGAGAGGAAAGTCACAGCCCATTACACCCACGCTTGAATCCAGTTATGGGGAGACAGCCTATCATGTTTGTACAAACATAACTGGATTGCTACTACTTTCTGCATGGTACAGTAAGAGTGTACATTGTGTGCACTAATTTAAGTAGCATAACGTTGTGTAAGTACAGGTAAACAGGGTAGGATGGTTTGTGCCTCGGTGGTTAATGTCCAACAGAAAAGTCCTGATTGATCCCCAACATCCTGTATAACCCTACACCCTCTCTTGTATTTGCACACATTAAATGAAAACACACAGTGGAACAACCATTATCAGATTGATGAACAAAAAGCACCTGAAAATGTAAAATACTCAATGAATTACTATTTTTTGAATGCTGTTCACTGTGGCATTGTCTAGAGTAGTGTTAGTATACAATGTGAGCTGTTTAAGGCCGTGGCACCAGCTGTGACAACATGATCATAAAGAGTACATACAGTGCGTATATATACAGTACCTAGAACCCTCAATGACACCTAGTTTGTGTACATTAAAAAAGCAATTACAATACACATTCCAGGAATAATATTAAGCAGGATTGTCAGGATTGCTAGGGCCTGTTTTGATGAAAACAGTTCTTTACATTTACATCAAAAGAATTAGCTTAGCTAAACAGTAGAGCCTTTCTGGCTGGAGTGTGCCTTTAAACGGCTCCCATTTTGCCAGTTAGGCTTGGAGGTATTGGTTGAACATTCCCCAGTCATTAGCACCAGATGGGGCAGGACGAGGGCAAGCAGACAGACAGATTGCAACTTCCATGTGTCCACTGAGGAGGACTCTCAGTGGACACATGGAAACACACAGCCTCTCAGGATGCCTCTCCACGTGGAACACTTCACATCACCTGCGTCTGCCGGCTGGAGGGCGAGGCCTGTGTTTTCACACAGGTAACCCCTGAGCCTTTAGGCCATTCATATAATGTCACTGTGGGGAGGAACCTTGTCTTGCTCACTCCCTCTCACTCGCTCTACTGGAGGTGTATGTGGAAAATAATGCTACACTATAACTATTATGCCTGTGTGCGCTTTCTGCAGTTGCATGGTAACACAGTACAGGAATGCTGGCAAATGGTTGTTCAAAGTGGCTGGCTCCACCCAGTCTACCCATGGAGCCCTCCGCACACACACACACACTCAACCACCATCACCGCCTACCACAACCTCACCCCCACCCAGAGTCAAACTGAAGTAAATGGCTGCACTCATGGGCTTGTGCTGTGTGTCTGTCTGTCTGTGTGTGTCTGTGCGGTACTGTAAAGACCACAACCACAATATGCAATCAGAAAGTGATGATGTTTTCAGATCAGTAACTTGCATTATCATTTTGTTAAGAATCTATATTTAACTTACACCAGCTTTATAACACATAGGGCCCTATCTTACACCCGGCACAATGCGGCGCCAAGTGGGAACGCAAGTGTCTTTGCTAGTTTCAGACCAAGTCATCTGATTGGACGAGAGGCATTCCATCAGTGGCAATAATTTAACACACTGGGACTTTTAACTATGCATGTATCACTCCACTTTACCAGTGTTCTTCTAAGAACAGTTGCTAATTCAAAAAACAACACACTTCTGTTGAGCTGTTCAAGGGACTCAACAGATTTTACTTCACTGGCTGCATGTAAAATGGAAACAGGCAAATGTACATGACTACATGATGCAAATGTGGATGTATTGGATATAAGTTAGCTGACCTGTGGTAACGTGAAAACGTATGTAACAAGCTAGCGTGATGTTTATGTTTTGCTTGGTAACAGTCCAACCACGTAGTTCCTGACAAAGAACCAGAGACTGTTGATAGGAGTTTAGAACTATGGTTGCGGGACTATTTGTGTTGGTGGAGCCAAATGAATCATTAAACAAACAAAAACAAATGTTTCTGTTGGCGCTTATGACTATTATTTACAATTAAAATCCATGTGTCAAACTGTTGTATAAAAGCAATAGCACACTAGAGGTCGGCCGAGTGCCAAAGATAATCACAGCCGTGCGGATATTCAGTCTAATGCACTCCCTCTCGTGTGTTATTGCTTAATTACGCCCAAAACACACCCATGGATAATGAAGAGAGTAAATCCAACCCTTTTGAATGACTGTTTATCTGCCGTTAAAATGGCAAACGTGGATTTGGACCTAAATCCAATTTGCACCTTTGCATTTAGACTGTGCGCTTAGATTGTTACAATAGGGCCCATAGTATATCTGGAATGTAAGTCATAGAGCTATGGTTTTACTGGGGATATAAACAAGGTAGTCTTACTCGGGATATACACAAGGCAAAAATGGTTAGGCTACTATAATATTTCCTCTAGTTATACATACAGTACTTGCTTTGCCTTTGTTCACCCCAGATGAACCTGAGGCATTAGCCTCCAAACGTGCTAATCCCATCCAGCACAATCATGCCAGATTCCAAACAGAATTAAATGATTGAGGAGCTTACTTCAGAGTCATAAGAGATTTAAAGGGTTTATGGGCTTTGGCCGTATGAAGCCACAAGTCATGGAAGTGGACAGGCACTTTCACGCTGCAAAAAATCTCCAGTTAGAGCAAGTAATTTAATGTTTACTCACTAAGTCCAGTACAATGTCCATTTCAACATATCAGTTAAGATTGATTGATGCTTCAGCTGTGTTGTTAATGTCATGTGCGGGCATGGATGTTGGAACAATTTTCTGGGAGGGGTGCTTGAATGTTTTTTGGGGGGGCATTAAACTTACCATAAACGGGGGGGAAGGGAGTGTGTAAAACCGATGAGTTTGCTTTAAACATCTCTCATGCACAAACACAACTCCAATCTCAAGAGATGCGTGATCTGTCTTTCACACACAGTGCCTGAGCGACATTAGATAGGCCTAATTAGTGAAAACTTAATATAAGCTATAGACTCTTCTTACTAAATAAATTCAGATATAGGCCCAAAATTATTCAAAACTTTTTTTGCATCTTTCTCAAACATTAGCTGAACCAAATCGGCATTCATTTTGTGCGCATAGCCATATAGGTTTGAAAAATGTTTATCAGCATGGATAATTCATTCTGGTATAACATCTGGATGCATCGAATGTGAAGGCATGTCTGAAAACAATCTGCCGACTGCCATGAATAAACAGCAGGTTTGAATGCAGTCAGTATGCCTAGTCAATAATTTAACGCGTGTAGTCTGACTGCTTTCAAATATGCCTTAACACTTGCGTGATAGGATTTTAAACTTCACAATGTCTTCTTGATGTTACGTTAGGCATTAGCCAAACATTTAACATAAAGGTTTGTACTTTTAATATGATAAATATAAATTATATTACTATACCCCTCGCAGTCTTGAAACTTTATTTATTTCGTGGTGTCCACCCTGGACAGTGGTATATCCAGCATAGCAGTGCTAATTAGACTATTTATGAGCCTTCAAACCTTCTAACATGAAATAGGATAGGTGCATTATTTACGTAGACTACTTGGAGCAGGCTCATTTATGACAATCACATATATCACAGGTTATAAAAGCTCATTATGTTATAAGAAATACAGAAAGTATTAAAGTCAAATTTAAGCATCAATATATAGCACATGTTTAGTGAGGTAAATGGCAGCTGTGGATAGGAAAGAATCGTGTGAGTTTTGTCAGGAACATAGGAAGCTATACTCCCTTTAGGGTCCAAACCCTCCATCTACAGTACACCTCACACAATAGCCCTGTCAGAACCACTTACCAGAATTTATGACTGTGTCAAGATGGACCAGTGGCCTAGATCAATGCTAGTGTCTAATTTGACCCACAGAGAGTGAGGAATAGAATAGAGAGACCCTCAGGGCTGGCCATTAGAGCCCCTAAAATGTATTGGTCTATCGCCCCAGTTTGGCGTGTTCTGCCTCGATGCAACAACCTAGGATGGGGGGCGGAACTATGAAACTGAAAGTATGAAAGTTTAGAGAAAAATAAATCATGCAGAAGGAAATAATGCAGTAAATTATGAAGAAGGAAATAAAAATATGATTATTTGTCTCATGATAGCTGAGCTACATTTGAGCAAATCCCTAGGGAAGGAAAAACAATCTGTTAATTGTACAATTAAAAACACTCCATGAATAATTTTGCAAGGTGTATATATTATTACTTTGCCTGCCCTAGAGAGACTCATAATGTAGGTTATGTTCAAATGTGGAGGGAAAAACATTAGATTTAAAGTGTTTAAAAGCAACAATATAATGCCAGTTAAAGGGCTTTGCTGGAAATCTGTCAAAACATGGATTAGAATACCCAGTTTGGTGCAGGCTAACCATAAAACACAATCATTACATTGTCATTGAGGCCATCAGCATGCAGATGTAACCAGAAGCAACCATATGTGACAGCATGCAGCAGCATTCTCAAAGAGCCTGGACCATATGCATATTCCTCTGACTCAATCACTTCTATCTAACTTACACATTGCCAGCATGTCCCATTGAGCACTGATTTTAATTTCAGCAAATGTGCCGCTTGGTGTGGTGCTACCAGGAGCTGTAGTTGAACTAAAACAATGCAATGTTTGAGGACAGCTTATTGGAAGAACAAAGTACAATACTAGAAGAGTTCCAGTAGACTATCTTATATATCACATCGCACTCAGTTGCCTTAGTATATAATGTAAGAGACCATTTACTGTAGCCATGAAACTGTCTCAGTCAAACCAAATGTATAGCACAATTTGATGTAAATCATTTTTAAATCTACAATGAATGTCTTCCCTGTAGCCAGCAATGACAGCAGCAATTTTGTGCTTAAATATACTCTATACTTAAATATAATAATATACTTAAATATAAAATGGCTAGTTATCAAAACATCACACCCCTGTGTGACAAATGATTCGGGCTGTGTGGCCATGCACTGCCTTGCCAATGTTGATTGAGGCAAACAACAATGAACCCCATTACAACTCCTGTATCCTTTATTCTGAATGGCAAGATGGAATTAATACACAATACTAACACCTTAAAAACACTGGAAAATAAACACGTAGAAAATCAACCCAGAAAATAAACATGTAGAAAATCAACCCAGAAAATAAACACTACGTGGTTCAACTCCATAGAACTATACTGTATGTTCAAACCGTGTTGCACCGCTGTGTGAGTAGTCTACTAGCAGTCAAAGCAGCAATAGCCTGATGTGAAAAAGGGGGCGGCGTGAACAGTGACTAGTTGAATTTAAAGCAACAGTCACTGAACCGAGCGTAATCTGAGAACAGGGTAGAAATGTGCATAAAATAGTGCTATTCCACATAATCTATGTGGTATTTTCACCTAAACTTGTCACCTACATTGTATGTGACCTCAAGGAACTTTGTCAACATGTGAAAACGAATGTGAATGGGAATGACACCTTTAAGCACGCCTGTCAAATGGAAAAACAATCTTGTCACTCAGCAGTATATTTCAATGCCCATAGGAAGGTGGCCCGAGGTCTTGCCAGGGAACAGAGATATTAGGAGACTATTGTCCATTTGTCATGGATAGGGAAGGGCAACCCCCTACCACAGAGCCGTTGCCCTGAAAGAAACACCATCCAAACAGAAATGAGAGTGGATTGACATGTTGTAGCAGTTTCTTTTCAGCAAATGTGCATATATGTGATTCAGAGTAGCTAGAATACTAACTGGGATGTCACAATTTATTTAGTATGTTTCATATATATGGTTTTGGAACGTATTTCCCTGAACAGCAGGAAACAGCGTTCAGATGTATTAAGGAAAAAAAAAAAAAAATGTGTAAAGACACAGTCTGTTTACTTTTAAGAGGAACATTTTTGCAGAGTTTAGTTTGTGGGGGAGGTTACAAGGGGACATAGTGCTCCCCGTTTCAGACGAAAGAGACACTTGGGGGTGTTGTAGATTGCAATGAGAAAGAGAGTGTTGTGGGGGGTGATGTATTAATAAACACATCAGGGCAGATATTCCTCGCAGTGTTCGCCACTAAAACAGCTTGATAAAATAAAAAGGGTTTTTGGGATTCCTGCTCCAGAACAGCCAGAATTAATTATATGACAACCCAGTTTGGGATTAATTGTCCACTAACTGGCAAACTGACATCAATGTCAGATCTTCATGTGTACTGCAGCTCTGCCTGTCTGAAAGACAGTAACAGGTGTGCGTGTGCGTGTGCGTGTCCGTGTGTCCATACATATTGTTATTCGAAGATGCCTAGTCCAAGTGTAACAAACATTGCCCGAGCGGGCAAATCAATGTTTTGTGTGAACTTGATGTAGCAGGGGTATTTAAATATGGCTGCAGGTCAGGACATTGTTTTTACAGGTCGGTCGGGCATGGTATATATTAGTGCTGCTGTCGGGTAAAGGGTCTGATCGTTGTAGTGTTAGAAACTGTGAATGCAGAAGAGGACCTGTGTGAAAATCTTCATTTTTGTGTCTATATGTGTGAATCTGTGCATGTGTGTGCGTGCGTGTTTGTTAAAGTTAAAGTTATACTGTATTATTATGCCTGTGTGTGTATCTACTGTATGCATTTTTGTGAAAATGTTAATGTATAGAATATGGTAATTGTAACTCTGTGTGTGTGTGTGTGTGTGTGTGGGGGGGGGGGGGGGGTTAAGCAAGGCAGACAACTGTCATGGCTCTGCAGAGAGCAGATGTTGAAGATCTTTGTAAACTGTTAATAGCTGTAGAATCTTATTACATTTAACCCCTTTAAAGCCCATGTCGCAACAAGAGACCCTATAGCTTCACTACAAGCCATGATCTATTTCACTACACATATCTAAAAGAGAGCCTCCACATTTTTATTACATTCCATTTTACAAAAGGAAATACCTTATACGCTGTTCAATTTTCTAAAATTATATAAGTATTTACTATATATCTTACTATAATAATAGTATGTTTCATGAATGTATAAAATTGACCCATTGAGGACAGTTTTCTGGACATATTGTGCTACAGAAGTGTCATGAATCAGTTCATATACACCTGGCTGAGGCAGGCTTGTCTTTTAGAAACCAAAGCAAGCACTACTGTTACTTTAAACAGCACCTTTCCAGGCCACAGGCTAATGTTTAGAGTGAATTCTAAGACACAACTGACTCCAACAGCTGCTTTCAGCACTGGCCTGTCAGCCTGTATCTGTGCTGTACTCTGACTTCAGCAAGGTCGTTTCACCCACCATGAGTCTTATAAATGTATTTCAGGCGGCATCGCGGAGATAAATCTGTCCTCAACGCTGGAGCTTCAAGTTTAACGCTTTCATCTTTTCTCTACAGTCATATAGAATTCTCCTTTTTAGCTCATTCACATAAAGCTGTAATAGTAGTGTTTATATTTGTCATGCACTTCTCAAGCGCAATAGCATTAGTTGGTGATTTAGCATACACCATGCTCTGTTCAAATTAACTGTCCTGTTAGCTTCTAAGGTCATTCAGCCAGAGGTATGAGTATGATGAAATGGGGTTTGAGAGGAATGTGAGGCCTCAGGTGTTAGAGGGGTATGAACACATGCTAGGGAGTCTCAAAGCAAAACATCAAGGTTTTGCTAGTCGTGCTCTAAACCACCCGGGTGTTACTGATGACCTTTAACTGTTGGTGTAATTTGATTGAACATCTGGAGTGAGGCACAAGCTATTTGTATGCTACTGTACTATCACTCAGACTGACTCACCTTGATTCCTCCCATCCGCTGTTCCCCTTTGAACTCCTTTCCATTCTTCAGCCAGTGGATTGTTGGCATCGGGCTTCCGGACGCAGCGCACCGGAACTTAACAGTGTTGGCAGCTGGGACCGCCAGGAGCTTCTTGTCCATCCGATCAGGCCTAGTCCAGTAAGGAGCCTCTGTGGGCCAAACAGCAGAATTAGTTGGTATTTAACAACATGTTCATATGCGATACTGGACTTTAATTGTAACACTTTAATATGGTAAAAATGTATTTAGATCAGCATGTCTGCGCATGTACCAGTGTCTTGCTCCAAGACATTTCAACAGGATGCACAAATAATTGCAGACACTATCTCTTAAGGGAAC
The DNA here is from genome assembly GCA_027564755.1 of Amblyopsis hoosieri. Taxonomy (NCBI): domain Eukaryota; kingdom Metazoa; phylum Chordata; class Actinopteri; order Percopsiformes; family Amblyopsidae; genus Amblyopsis; species Amblyopsis hoosieri. The sequence goes on from JAODUE010082776.1 coordinate 10,342, forward strand.
ATGGGTCCAGGCCACCGTTGTACCTCTAGAGATGTGTTGTACAGCCCTGGGTGCTGTAAACATTGTTTGACAGAAGCTGTAAAGGCCCAACCGCTGCTTTAGGCATTTGAAGCATTACCACATATCCATTTCAGCAGATAACAATGCAGCAGCTCATTAGGATGCTAGCACGCTGAAGGTTTGGACAGTGGCACAGCCATTTATTGAGTTGCATTGAGAAGACAGGGACAATGGCCCAGTGCGGTGAGCTCTAGGCAGCTTGCTGCAATGAGAGAGGGTCATTGTTCTCAATGTGTGGGCGTGGAGGCTGGTGCACTGATGCATACTGTAGCTTGCCTGGATTGTGTGTGTGTGTGTGTGCATGTTAGTGTGTGCTCATGTGCGTGTCCAAGGACAAAGGCTGGCAAGGTGGCTGACCGGTGTGTGTGTGTGTGTGTGTGTGTGTGTGTCCAGGTTAAGCAATAACATGGAGCATTCTGACAGATAGGTTCATTGTCCATCACATAAAACTATACTAATTGTACAAACACATTGCTGTGCTCTCTAATTAATCAGTCCACATAGCTGCCACTGCCACTATTTATTTATTTTATATACGTATATGTTTTATACATACATACAGTATATACACACACGTGTGTGTGTGTGTGTGTGTGTGTGTGTGTGTGTGTGCTTACTACAAAACAATGCTGCAACAACACACTTTATCTATACAGTACATTTAGGTCATATACCATATATCAGAAATGTGCTGACCTCAGGCTATATGTGAGTGGAGGAATATGGTATTAGTTCTGTGCTACAGCTTCACACAGTAATTATGACCAGACACAAACATACAGTACTGTCTCAGAAAGCTAGCATGCACAATGTTACATGTTTAGATAGCAGGACTGTGTGTGTGTGTCTGTGTGTGACTGCTGATGTCTGCTCCCAGCTTTACAGAACGCTAAGTGCGCGCGCGCACACACACACACACACACACACACACACACACACACGCACACACACGCACACACACGCACGCACACGCACGCACACACACACACGTCTCCACCTTGAGAGACAAATACTGTATCTGTTAGATTTAATTATTGCTGAGTGTGTTATGAGTGTGTGTTATGAGTGTGTGCAATGAGTGTGTGCAATGAGTGTGTGCAATGAGTGTGTGCAATGAGTGTGTGCAATGAGTGTGTGCTATGAGTGCGTGTTATGAGTGTGTACTGATTGAGGCAGTGTGCTGCAGCCTTCAGAGGCGTATAAGTAACACATTATTTTACAGCAAGCCAACCAAAAACCCACACCGACTGTTAAACAGTCTCTCCCAATGTGTGGTCCTCCTGCCCTGGCTTCTCCTCCTGCCATTAGCTCAGCACTGACATCAACCCAAAACAGAGACTCCTGGCGGTATGCAGTCTGTATTGTGGACAACACAAGGTTTTCACAACAAAACAGATTGTGTGGCAATATGCTGTTTTGGCACATAATGGAAACAAAATAAAAGCCCTAATAGAAAAAAGCCAAATATTATTAAATCTAACCAAATCATCTTGTATTGAGCAAAAAAAATCTGCCAATGGGGTAGCACATTTTGCTTGACAAAATTTTTTAAAACTAGCATTAAGGTCTAGCCACTGAAAGTTAATTTGGTATTTTAGCAGATGCTTTAATCCATATCATACAATTATTAATTATGTAAGCGTGAAGAAGACAAGTTACAGTTAGCTCAACTTCAGGGATAGAACTCACATCCTTCAGGCTGAGAGTCCAACAACCAGACCACTAGACTACCCTAGGCAGTTGCAATGTGATAGTCTGACAGCATATGACAATTAATTCATATAGAGGATTTAAATTGGCATCATTTCACAGGATTCTTAAATTGAGATGTTGTGTAAGCAGTCTTACTCTTAAAATAAGGAAAACAATCTAGATCCTCTGCTGGGATATTATGCAAGCCATCTTTGTAGCTTGTTACTAGTTAAATCTAGCTCAATATTTGCTGGAATTTCTTGTTAAGACAAACTTGAATACATTTTCTTAAAATTAGATATACGTATTTTCTAATGCAACATATGCTTGATAAGATCATTTTTCTTTTTAGACCAAAAATAAGACCAATATTCCAGAAACAAGGCTTTCACTTTCTTGAAATTCGTTTTTTGCAGTGTGGGAGAAGCCCATAAGTCTGCCAAACTCTCCCAAAACACATTTTTTGAAGTCAGTAACTTTATTGCTGCTAACCCTTTAATAATGCATAACGTAGCTGTATGTTCTTGTTCTGACAAAACAGGAATCTGTAATCCCCTTCCTTTGTCATTGTGCAGACATCACATTACACTGTAGGGGCAAGTCCCATAATGGACACATGCATGCGCTGCAACAAACCAAGAAGCACCTTACAGCTCAAATGCTAATCAACACAAGAAAATACAATCATGTCCTTGGATATTTTGCACAGCATTTATGTTACAGACCTAAAATTAACATGTTTTGAGAGTAGTTTATATATTATTTATATATTTGATATGCCGATTTGTTTGCCTATTTTAATGTTCATTGTGAAAATGCTGGGTTTACTACACCTTTACAATTTGTAGCAAACAATGCAGCCTGAAAAAAACATGTGGCTGCTATTTAAATAAATGGACATCTTACTGTAATATAATACAGTATGTAGTTTGACATGTTTACTATTTATTGTGCAGGGGTATTTTCTGTTTCATTTACACAAAGGAACCTACATTTAATTGGCGGCTGGTATTTCCTCAGTGGAAAGTGTGTGTTGTGTGTGTGTTGTGTGTGTGTGTGTGTCCCCATGGGTGCTGATCTGTAGATAGCTGTGGACTCTGGGTAGTCTTACAGTAGAGGCTGGCATCTCACAACAGATGCTGTGTTTACTGAGTTCTGCACGCTACAGTATAGGTTACACTGCTCCGTTCAACACTAGCTAACTAACGAAGCCCAAAATACACACCTGTATTTCTAGCTAGTGTTTGTTTGTGTTTGCTAACAACTGGTAAACTGAGGACTGGGAGAGGCTAGCTAATGGGAGATACATCACACACATACTCAAACACACGGTTAGCGTGACAGGGCCTCTGCACACACACAGACCTGACAGGGGGATGGGGGAGTCCACTCTGTCGCCTGCAAGCACACAGGCAGTGCTGATCCCAGATTACACAGGGCTCTTTGACAGCATACTGGCCTGAAAGGCCAGCAGGGGCCTTGGAGGAAGGAGGAGGGGTTGGGGCTGCAGGGACCAAAGGCAAACAGAGGCAGTTGAATGGCTGCATGAAGCCACGTAGCGTCAAGCCCTCTCCCTGCTCTCATGCCAGGGTAAACAAGCTGGGCCCTGCATTGCTCCAGAGCACAGTACAGATGAAGTCCTGTTAACACTCCTCTCTAAACCCCCCACATGACACAAGCTCTGGTGTGCTGGCCAGCCACTGGTTTTGTCCTAGCTGGCCCAGACCTTGAAACAAATGGAAGTTGTTTTAATATTAAGAATTTATTAAAATGACCAAAAAGCACACTATCACCATTATAATGTTATCATTAATAACTCAAAGTCTGACCAAATAAACAATTATTAAATATTAATGAATTACTTCAAGTAAGAGATTCAACAAAAACAAGGACTAAATCTGATTTATAAGCATCCGACTTCTATTGTCAGTTAACCAACCATTGGCTAACTGTGTCAGTGGACTGTGTCCACTTGACATGAAAGATATTTTGATTGATATGCACGACGACCTGCACAAAAATATTTATCTATTCATCTTCTAATAATAGCCTACTATTATTATCTATCTGCATTCGGCAGATTGTTTACTACTATCAATGTTGGTGTAACTAAGATATTCGCTGGAAAGAAATATTTTGATATGCTTATTTCAAAACGTTTACACGCTTATTATCTATTTCGGGAGGCTAAACAAGACATGGCACTTCCATTTACAGTGGGGCTTCGCATGTGCAGTCAATGCGCACAAGTTCACGTGGCCGACAGACCAGCGCAGAAGTATTTAAAGGGATAGGCAAGGGAAATTTTAGTCTTAACATGTCATTAAAGGATGTAGAGGCTTAATATAAACACCTACAAACTACTACTAACTTCCATTTGAATCGCAAAATATTCTCTATATTTATTTCACTTTCTGTCTGTCCGGCGATTTTCTGGGTGGAGTTAACTCGAGCGTGGGGACGTCATGCCGCT
>JAODUE010082787.1:0-14566 GCA_027564755.1 Amblyopsis hoosieri
GCTTGGCAACATCTTTACGTTTCTTTCCTATACCTTTGCCCCCCACCACCACCCCCCCCCCACCCATTCCTCTCTCACTTGTCTTGGATGGGCCAGTCGGGACAAAGGCCCTCCTCTCTTCCACTTGATTGGGTCAGAAGGCTGAGGTTAAATGTTTGCTCCTGTGTGTTCGCAGAGCATTCCCATCATCCTGTTTGGTCTTTCATGCTTCTTCTGGCCGGCTTTACGGCGTAGAGCAGGGCTATGTAGAAACAGAATCAGTGGTATATTTAGCTCACGGAGAAAGAACTATAATATTTTATGTCTGGCTCGTTGCACGGTTTTAAACGCTGCATGAAGATGCACATTTGATTAAACTAAAAAAGAATAATAATAATAAGTTCTGAAAATTTTGATATCCGTCCCACATACAATGTGTGAGCACAAGATTACAATATAATAATGGTTCCAATAGAATAAGAGTTTTTACAGTTGCTAAAATCACAACGAAATAATAAATATACTAATAATGGGGAGGGGGAAACATCAGTATCATTATTAAAGAAACACTGACATCTATCAAATTGCTAAAACCACAGTTTGAATGTCCATTATTTTGTTATTTCTAACATTGTGTTTCAAAGCACTTTACAGTAGAATAAGGATTTATACAATAGCTACAATTACTAAGACATAACACATAAATAAATAATTAAAATAAAAGATTAAAATGTACATTGCAAACATTAATATTGCATTAGGATATAATTACCCAACACTGGCTGATTTACTGTATTGATAAATCAGTTTTAAAGAAATAATAAAGAAAGAAATAATAGAAATAAAATACAATTGTACTTTGCCGAATCAGTGGAAATTAAATACATCATACATACATCTACTTTGCCTAATAAATACGATATTTTTTCTGCATTTGTTTTCGTCTCAAATTATTTGTGTGTGTGTGTGATCTGTGGGAAATATTTAGTTCTAATGTGTTCATATATTTTGCATGTGGTTAGGAATTAGGATTAGGATTCTACCTCGTTTTGGGGCACATTCAGTATTCTGTCCTCTCTTATGAACAAGGTCTGTCTATGGCACCCTTTATCTACAGCTAGGATGTGCTCGCTGAGTCTGTACATAGTCAAATGTTTTCTTACATTTGGGTCTGTTACAGTTGTTAGGTGCAGTATTGTGTCTGTTACAGTTGTTAGGTGCAGTATTGTGTCTGCTACAGTTGTTAGGTGCAGTATTGTGTCTGCTACAGTTGTTAGGTGCAGTATTGTGTCTGTTATAGTTGTTAGGTGCAGTATTGTGTCTGTTATAGTTGTTAGGTGCGGTATTGTACTACAGTGTATTGTATGTTTAGGGAAAGCAATCCAATTTGTTTAGTTTGTTGGTTGGCTCCTTCCAGTGTGTTCCATTATTTGTGTTGCTGTTTTGGGGTGGGGTGTGTTATGAGCTGAGCACCAGGACAAGTTGGCTCTCCTGTAGGTTCACCTCTGTAGATTGGAGCTTTATTGTGGAAAGTCTTGGAGTCACTTTCTTTTAGGTGGGTGTGGAATTTTATAGTCTTTTTCTGAATTTTGAGGATTCGTGGGTGTAGAATCATTTCAGCACATTATTTGGGGTTTTATGTTGGTGAGAATGCTTTTGCAGATTTCTGCAAATTCTCTCCCTCCCTCTCTCTCTCTCCCCCCCGCTCTCCCCCCCACCCCCCCTTTAGCTGTCAGCCCTTAACAAGGATGGGAGCAGGTCATCGACTTGATTTTCATGGGAAGCCCAATTCGGCCATTCAGGGTTGGATAGGCCCAGAATTGACAGTCCTTGTTTTGGGGGAGTGGGCCGTGTGGGGGCGGGGAGTGTATGTGGGGGGGGGTGGGGGGTGTATGTGGGGGGGTGGGGCATGCCGCCATCATTGTGCCCACGGTTTGCTGAGGAAAAGCAAGTGGCTCCACAAAGGCCTCAATGGGAACAGTAGTGCCTGTGTGCCCCCCCTCCTCTACAATCCCCCCGTCCTCCCCCAGCCTCGGGGGAGCTTGTGTCTTCCATTCTGGCCTCAAGAGCTGCTCCCACCCTCTCCCCAAACACCCCCCCACCCCCCTCTACTTCTCCTCCTCTTTCATTCTGTCAAGTGGCAGCACAGAGGTGTCGCTGGTCCCCCCCCCGCCCGGGGCTCCGAGGTTCTGTTTGTCGTCCTGATTTATTGAGGAGTGCTCTCCACCCGGCCTGGAGTGTTGGAGCCTGTCAGTTAGCTGACCCCGTGGATGGTTAGTCTGGATGTTCATACTGTATTATATTAAATATGGTATTCAGTGTGTGTCTCATGCTACTGTATATGTTCCAATGTTACATCTTGTGCACACGGGCGTGGTGAGAGCTACTAGGTGTGATTCTGTTCTGGGGTTTGAGAAGCAGACCTGCGTTACCTCCACTAGGCTGGCGGGGCTTGTCCAATCAGAGATGCTGTAGCACAGCACAGTGTGGGTTTGAAGCACTACGTTACCTAGGAGACCACATCTAGTCTCAGCCTCTTCCGTTCATCAACACTACGTTACCTAGGAGATCAGATCTAGTCTCAGCCTCTTCCGTCCATCAGCACTATGTTACCTAGGAGACCACATCTAGGCTCAGCCTTTTCCATCCATCAGCACTATGTTACCTAGGAGACCACATCTAGTCTCAGCCGTTTCCGTCCATCAGCACTACGTTACCTAGGAGACCACATCTAGTCTCAGCCGTTTCCGTCCATCAGCACTACGTCACATAAGCAACTCTGTGCTGAACGTCTGATGCATTTACCCTCGTAAGCTCAACACTTTCCTTTCTGACGTTCGGGAAGTTATACTGTCAATATGCATTGGCTGTTAGCATTGCTTACAAGTATGTCTCTGTAATTTCTCGTGCAACGATAGCGCAGTGCTTTATTTACTTATTTAAAGTGTTTTTAATCAGTAACCGTAGCCTACTAATTGTACAGATTTACAATTCCTGTAGTTTAGTTTTCCTCATTACAAGTTTAACGTCCGACTTGGTGATTGAGTTACATAGTTGGTCATCGTGCATGTCAATCAAAATACCTTTTCATGTCAAGTAGGCGGGTACTGATGCAGTGTGCCAGTGCTGTGTCTCAGACTTTCCGTAAGGAAAGGCTGGCTCTGCGAGACTAGTTTGAAGCTACTGTATCAGGACAGCCTTATCACAGCCTGTCTTTGAACTAAACCCTGGCTTTGTTTTTCCCCCTGGATAATACTGGACGTAGGCCCACCTCCAAGATGTGCGGGGGAACAGAATCGCTTTGAGATATTCCTGTTTGTATGTGTGTGTGTGTGCTCTTTCCCCATCTTCCCCCACACAAAAAGAACTGCTGAGCGGCAAAGATGTCAGCCCGGTGTGATGCTAAGACCATGCGTCACATGATGTCATGGTGTTATCAGGAAGGCAGGATTTAGCGTGACGCTAATAACAGTTGCTTACACAAGTCTGACAGACACATTTATCAGTTGGCTGACATAATCCAGCCCAGCCCAGACACAAACGAGCTGCCTGGCACGGCCTTTTAGCAGCTAAACCTGTGGCCTTGAGAGAACGTTCTAGCGCTCGTAAACATAGGGGATTATATGGCTGGAGAAGATGGGACAGGAGATAAGAGATCTAATTGTGGGCGGGGCTTCAATAAGTGTTTCTTTTTCTCTTTTTTTTTTTTTTACGGTGGAGGGAAAAATAAATACAACCATGAAGGTTGAACTTTGACCCCGGCTAGCTTGGCTCCCAACCTTTCAGAGAACTGTATGACCTCTGACCCCTGGACTGTGCTCGGCCCCTTGACAGCCCATCAACACGGGCTCGTCATCTTCGACCTTGTGGCTAAATGTACTGAGCGGGGAGGCGGTACCTTACATACCTCGCTCCGTCACTTCAACTTAGTTTGAAGTCATAAAAAATTACAACGGGCCAACTGGCAACTATTAGAATATTTAAAAACTCAGGCCTTTATCCATCAAAGAGCTCCTAGAACACACACGGACGCACGGACACACACACGGACACACAGGGCACACACACACACACGGCACACACACACACACGGCACACAGCTAGCTTAAGTATCCTTAGAATATTTGAAAGCTCAGGCCTTTATCCATCAAAGAGCTCCTAGAACACACACAGACACACACACGGACACACACACGGACACACACACACACACAGACACACGCACACACGGCACACAGCTAGCTTAAGTATCCTTAGAATATTTAAAAGCTCAGGCCTTTATCCATCAAAGAGCTCCTAGAACACACACACACGCACATGCACACACGGCACACACACACACACACACACACGGCACACAAGCTAGCAGAAGTATCCTGCTCGCCCTCACATGGGTCTGGTTGCGGTGAGCGCGGTGGACTGGCATTACAGATATATTGTTGGAGGCCTTCAGCTCGCTCACCCACAGCACAGGCCCCAGCCCCCCCTTCCCCCACTCTAATACGCTGTTCTTTTGAAGTGTGGATTTTCTGGAGAAGTGCTCTACTCCCTAACCCCCCCCCCATTTCCCCAACTCCCACCAAACTGTCTATTGATGTATCGGGGGTGGGGGGTCCCGGGGGGGGGGGCTGGATCTGGACCCCTTATCACAAGGTGCAGTATCAAGCCTGGTGCTTTTATCACATGACCCCATGATCACATGATCACATGACCTCATAGCTTTGGGAGAGAGTGTGTGTGTGTGTGTGGGGGGGGTTACTAGTCCTGTACAAGTTGAGGAGAAACCTTCCAGATAGGCCCCCAGGGCGGATGGGGGGATGACGGTGTACCCATTGCCATGGAGACGAGAGCCTGGTCTCAGGTGAGGCCCCTGACACTGTAGCTGCCCCTGTAACCCCCCCCCTTCCTCCAGGAGCTCCTGGATCATCACCCACGTCCTATTCATAATCTGAGATGACCTCAGCGCTGACCCCCCTTTCCCCCACTACTCTCCCTCTCACTGCTGCCGTGTGTGTGTGTGTGTGTGTCTGGCCAAGTAGCCCCCCCCCCCATCCCTTTCAGAGTTTGATGACAATCAGACAGGTCTAGGCGGGGGGGGGCAAGCCTGGGGCCAGGCGGAGATGTCGCAGGCCCAGGCAGAGATGCCTTTAGTTGGCATCAAAGGTACCCCATCCCTCCCCCCCTTGATCACATGACCCACATGTGTGGACGCAGAGTCTGGCTAATGGAGTCATGACCTAGAGCACATCTGCAGCACCAGGGTTCCTCCCCTCTCTCATCTACACTTCACAAGCTGTGCTGATGAGGCTGTGCTCGAAGGTCTCAACGCAAGATTTCCACCTTTCCTTTGACAATTAATCTAGCACCGATGTCCTCATTGGCAGCAAACGGACTTTAAAAGTCACTGACCTGTTTCAGTGGTTAAACTAACCCAGCTGAGAAAACCTCGCTCCAGCAATCAGATATAAGGAATATGGCTTTTTATTTGGAAACATTTTGTTAAGAACTTTCTTTGAGCTTAAGATGACGTTAAGAGGCCTGGATCGGAAACTTTATTTTCCACAAATTGGCGGTATACAAAGTCACAATTCCAACATGGTGAAAGTAGCCATATCGAACCTTAACAGATTTTGTTACGGAAGGGAAGATGTCTCAATGGCGTCTTTGTGGCAAAGTCTGTCACTCAGTGCTCAGTGAAAACCGTACAAAATCGGGCTAAGTGGAATTAATGAGCGAATTCTGCCCCAGAGACCTTAGCTGCCTATGTCTTTGTTTGTTAAAGTGAGCATTCTCACTGTAGCTCTTCTAGCATGGCTTGGGACTGCCAACAGCTCCTGGGCCTCGCAGGTAATTCCCAGGCATTTCCCCTTGTTTGGCTAAGGGGAAAAAAAACAAGCGTCTATCCATCCCTGTATGTTAAAGTCATCAGCCATTGAGGTTGCTGAGGAGTATGCCTACCCCTAAAAGTCATTACTTCATTCAGAAAAGATGTCTCTCCCTCCTGGGAAATGTTTTACCCGAGACATGGCGGGAGATGGAAGAAGACTGAATCTGTGATCTAATGGTATATTCTAAATGGCAGTTATGATGCACTTAGTCTCTGGCAATGGGAATACCGTTTACTTAAGCAGGGGTTGTGCGTCCATTAATTGCCCGTCTCTCCATTTAGTGTTCTGTGTACATCTGGAATATAAACAAAACTTTTTATTCCACTCAAATGTATTTTACCTCTCTTGAAAATAAATTGCGCCATAAATTGTTGCTGTCCCCTCCAATGACGTATCAACGTATTGTTTGTATAATACCTGATGGTTTTGCTTGGGTGAGTGTACTGGTTTGCTTTGGAGATTTTCTACATAACTAAACATCCTCGTCTTTACAAAAGCACGTGTGGTAAATGCTTTTTGCACTTTTATCACAGAAGTTCTACTTTACTAGTGACTCATTTCTTCCTGTGTGTATGGCTTAGTCATGGCTTTATTATTCAGTATTTCTTGTTAATTGAGCTTTGCGATGTTGGTAAAAAAAAAATCTAATTTCACAAATGTATTAACAAATACAATACCTCAATCTGTAGGTTGAAAATGACTTAGGTGTGTGTGTGTGTGTGTTCTTTGGGGTGTGGTACAGCGTCTTGGGGATTGGGGGGGGGGGGTGTTCTGAGGCCCCAGAGTGGAAGATGATAAAAGCCCCAGTGTGTGATAATGAACCACTGGCCCATGGAGCTCTGAAAGGCAAGTGTGATAATGTGGCGACAAGCCTCCGCCGGTGGTCTGCGCCACTAGCTCATCTCAACGTCTCTATCAGTAATTACAGAGCCAGGATCAGCCCAAGGACCCCCACACTCCCTCCTCCACCACCTCCAGAAGTGCCCCTTGTCCGTCATCTCGCCTCCAGGAGATTGGGGCCGGGCCTAATGGGCTGTGAGGAGACATTATCCTTGTTCTCCTTAACCTCTGCTGATAGCATCACCTGACATCACAGCAACCACACACAGTGTTTCTCTGCCGGCCCTTTGCCCCCAGACCGGCTCACAGGTGGGTCAGTGCCAAGAGGACTGCTTCAACACCTTTGGGGCAGTGTAAGACCGGCAGAAGACACCCCCCCCCCCCACCACTTCCACTAATCCTTGGGATCATGTGAGGAGTTCTGGGTAACATTCTTTCAGTCAATCAGCTGCACAAGTAAATGTCAGCGAAGGCGGCGAGCGAACTGCTGTTAGCTTTGCGCTAGCTAGCACTAGCTAGCACTAGCGAGCGCTAGCGTCGTTGCTGGGCTGGGCTGCATTCCATCCCTGGCTCATTAACCCCCACAATGCACTGCTCTCTGTACGCTGAGGCACCAGCTGCTGGCCACCGCGGGCCCCACCTTCACTGTGGGCCCTACCTCCAACATCGGCCCCAACTCCACCATGGGCCCTACCTCCGCTGTGGGACCCCCATCTACCGTGGGCCCCACCTCCACTGTGGGCCCTATCTGTCCTAATAGCGGACGGCAAAGGTTTCCCCTCTGTGTTGTGTGTTCAGCAGGTCCCTGGGGGAGGTGTGGGGGGGGATCCTGGGGGGTTGTCAGTTACTGATGGCGCTGTTGTTGCTCCTCGGCGCGGAGGGGAGGCCGCCACAATCCCGCTTGTTAATGGCATGAATTAATGAAGTGGCCACGCTGGGAACTTCCTACCCCGAACGGCTTGGAAGGGGGAGGGGGAGCGGGGAGGAGGGCCACTTCCTTAGCATTTCTATGGGCCCCCAATTTCTTTTCATCCTGTCGGCTTTATTTCCCGAAAACCCCCACATTGCCCCCCACTTCACACCCACACCCTCCCAGACGCCTTTAGTCCTTTAATCCTTGGGATTCATGCTGGTTTGGGAACGCCGACTGATAAGATGCTTCAGTAGGTGCAGAAACAAGATGGCGGTTGTCCGTGTGCAGCTGGTCACAGCAGACGGCACGTAAACCGAGATGAGAGACGGTGGCATATGTGGCCGCTCTTGATCGCTCTATTTCTTTCCCTGAAAGATGTCTTCCTCGTTTTGCGTCTGGAAAACCATTTTGCAGTTCAGTGAGTGTCCAGCGCTCGCATGATCCCATCAGACGTTTGCTGGCTTCGTGCGTGAGCGTGGTTCTGCTCTGTACTGCGAACCGTCCTGGTGTGAGACAGACCCGAGTGTCTACTGTTGAATCACGTGACATATTTTAACGGCCGATCCACATCCAGCGAGAGAGAGAGAGGAAAACCCCCCACAGTTCAATAGAACTCCCATGGAGTTTGGGTCTCCATTTTTTATTGCACCCATTGCCTTCTTAATTTCCCATATTTATTATGAATGCTCTTCAGATTTAGTCGGTGGTTTACCGGTCTTATGTTACTTATGAGGTCACAGTAACACTTTTACAGAATTGTTAACTGCTCCGGTGATGCAGATGGATTGTGTGAACAGCGCTGAATGCATAGTGTGGAGCTTGACAATGGTATTGGGGGGTGGGGCTGATTTAAAGCTGCATTCGATAGCATACAAAGCACAATATTTATCAAGACTTAACAGAAATAACCTCGGGGGGACGGGGAGAAAAATGCACTCTAACCAGAAACGTCTCTCTGTGTCTCATGAGGACAATGCACTCTTCATACTTGTTGATTTAAAGCGTGCTTCACACATAAGCAGTGTAGGGTTCTTGTTTTCCAGTGAAAGCAGAGACACATGCTCAAAACATGCTGACATGCCTTTCTTCCACTTTGCGGGGAAAACAAGTTTTAATGGAGACGGATTAGGCTCAAGATATGGCTGTACCGCAGCCCGGCGACAACTCCTGCAGGGAATCACTGGTCGACATGAGCGTAGATCGAGGAGCTTTTTGCAGATAACTTAGATCCCTTTGAGGTAAGCCTGGTTGGCAGCCAGACCCGCTTAATGGGAGCGTGTTTATATGCTGGGTTTGATCTGCTGTGAAGGGCCTCTCCAGCGTTCTGGGGCCGGAATGCCACTTGTAAAACGTCCACTACGCTGGCAACAAATAGAGGAAATAAACAACTAAACAGAACCACGGGGGCGTCAGGAGGCACAAGGATGCCCGGGACCCTCTCAGTTGGAGGAGTGTAGACACGGGCGGGCAGCCTGGCCTCGTTGCGGAGCGAAGCACTTACTCCAAAGCTTGAGGATGCCGATCCCGGCCGCCGATAGTGCGGTCCCTGGAGTGCCTTTCTCTGCAATGTGTTGCTGCAGTGACCAGACGTAGTAATGGCCGTCTGGCTGAGGACGTTTAATAGCGGCGACGTTGACGAGGGGTTGCGGTACGGGAGGGAATGCCTGTGTAGTCCGTTGTTATTTCTACCATATCAGATCTATTTTCAGAAACAACTTCTGCGTCGACTGGCAAATAAACCGAGCCAAAAAAGAATACGTATTTCTACTTGGCAAACAAAACGGTTCACATTCAGTATCAAAACTGAGTGTGAAGCGTTGCGTTTGCCAAGTTGGCAGTGGTCTGTGTTGCGTGGACATTGGGGTAAGAACATACATCAAATGTGATGAAACAGTGGCATAAGTACAGTCTATATATGCCAGAGTCCTGTATTGCATGCAGCGGACTAAGCATAGCACTAAGAATATCCACCACTGACTGGTTATATAGCGTGCTTCACAGGAAGCTGATGCAGGGCAAAAATAGAGACACGGGCATGATATTGTCCTGCCGCGCGCGCCTGCTATACTGTTCAGCTGTGGTGCCTTCCCTGGCCCCTGCTCCTGTGGGAAGGAAACCCTGTCTGGCTCCTAGTTCCTGCTCCCACAGAGAGGGGGCGATGCGGAGGCCGGGTGCCCACGCCTCGACATACTGAGACTCCTTTCAGGGCTTTGGCCAAATTAAATTAGGAGAGAGAGCGAGAGAGAGAGAGAGAGAGAGAGACGGACTGAACGAAGTGTGAGAGTGGGAAAAAGTCTCTCTCTCTCTCTCTCTCACTCCTTCTGAGGTCCTCCATGGATTAATCACTGTGTCTGGGGGAATGAATGGGCCCTCACATCCCAGAGGCCTGTTATTTACTATTAAGTACTTAGGACAATAAAACTCTGGCCTGCAGAGTCTGCTTCAGCCCCCAGGGCTCGTTCCTAGCGCTCTCTCTCTCGCTCGCTCTCGCTCTCTCTCTCTCTCTCTCTCTCTCTCTCTCTCTCTCCCCTAAAGTTAGGCCTTTTTCTTTCATCTCCTACTCCTGTTGCCTTCGCTCGCCGCTATTTATCGTTTTTCCCGTTAACTCTTTCTCTGGTTCTGCCAGGGTTCAGTCCATTTTATTATCGGTGATCTTTCTGGCCTTTATGCCCCCCCCCCTTCTCTCTTTCCTCCAGAGCAGATAAAAGGTTGAGGAATGCAGTTTACACACAGGAGAACCAGACAGTTTCCTATAACTCTATTGTGTTGATCAGTTGTCAGGTACAAACGTATTGACACACACAAACACACAAGCACACACACACATTAGCACACTCAGGGGACAAACGTGCGTTATCGGTCACTTCCCCAGGAGAGAAGCGGCATTTACGACCATACAAATCACAGGAAACCTCTCTGGCTGCCCTCTTGAGGTTCCCAACAATCGCTGCCCTTGTGTGGTTCGTCTGCATCTGCTAGCTTAGCGTGCTGACTGCTGACCCTACGGAGCTTGTGCCACCGCAACCAGACACCACTTTAGATAAAGCCCAGAGGTGGTTTGATCCCACTCGGCGCTGTCTGTGTTATTTTCATAGTGTACAACATTTCTCTGCTTGAGGTTTTCTTCCAAACGAGCACAAAAACAAAACATGTATAATTGGACAGACTGTCTGGGACTGACAGTTCCTTGCAGTCTGACCGTCAGCCAGGGAAGGTATCTGGTTGCTCATTCTGCAGCATCTGAGTTGACCTATGACGCAGCGTCGTACAGTTCACTGAATTAATCCCATTGCAGAAAATAATGTGGAGAATGTAGTTCCTCATCAGAGTCTTAGGGATGTGTGTTTTTCCACGCAGAGTTCATCCAGGTTAATCTGAGACCTCTCTTTCTTTTGGAAAATATCTGACATGTTCCAAAATGGAGAAATTAATCGGTTGAAAACTACGATTGAAATATTGCTGACCTGACAGTAAAAGTTATTTGGGAAAATTAAAACATTTCTTAAACATTCTTAAACATTTAAAGGCATTAGTTTGGATTTTTATTGTAAGTTTGAGGTGCAAAGCATTTAGGTATGGGGTTCCTCTGTCCTAGTTAATGGGTCCCTCGCAGTACTGTTTGAGTGGTCCTCCCTTAAAGTAACAAAGTCCAGGCCGTAAATTCCAAGCTGTGGTTTGTTGGGCTGACTTACTGTGATGGAGTCCATGGTCACGCAATGCATTTGGCTCCGACGTGGACTAAATCAGAGCTCACCTCTGTTTGTCTTCTTAATCCTTTCATTGCTGCCAATGGAGGTGTAATTATAGCACGTGTTTTTGACAGCAGAGGTTTATGGCAACATGCTTGTTGTTGTCATCAGAAATATACGTGTCAAACATGGAATGTATGGACGTGGACTGCGTTAGCAGATCCCCAAGCGGAGCACCATCACTGTGCCCTCTTTGTGTTTATATTTCACTAAATGTGGTTTAACACTGAGTGGATCTGGTGTGACTAGGCCCAGTGTTTTTCATCCTTTAGTAGGGACCAATGATGGACGGTCTCATCAAGATAGAAATAAACAGAGGTTGGCCAAGCAAGGGCGGAGAGGTTTAGAAAACTGATTACAGGCTCTGGATCCGGAGACCACACTTGACCAAGGAATCAACATGTTCACCGTGTAAAGTTTTAGGAACAGGCGAAAGGAGAGAGAGAGAGAGAGAGAGAGAGAGAGAGAGAGAGAGAGAGAGAGAGAGACAGAGAGAGAGAGAGAGAGAGAGAGAGACGAAAAGGGGAAACGTGTTAAAATAGCATCACTCTTTTGGCTTGCCAACACCAGAGCCACTGCCAGTAGAAACATCGAGGGGAGCCATTTTTTCCAAGGGGAACTACACTCTCTTCTGGAATAGATTATAAATACAGCCTGATCGCTTGTCACTGCTCTTGTAAGCCATGGCACTGGTCTGTTGAGGAATTTACACTTTTATCTCATTTTCATTTTCTCTTCTTCTGATCTGGCATTATAGCATATGTAACACCTTCACTAATGTGCATTTATGGTAAAGGCCTTATCGTTTGTGAATGTACTCTGCTTCGGCCTCTGTTTGACTTGCAGAGGATATATGGCATCAGTGAATTGTATGTTTAGATGAAGACATAACGCCTAAGAGAGTAAATGTGTGCAATGATGCAGCAGTCAGCCAGAGAGTAGATTAGTTTCATGTCAAATGATTCACTTTGGTGTTATCTTAATGGTTTATAGACATGGAAGATAAGTTGACTAGTCTTTAGATTTCCACACTGGTATGACTATTTCTAATAATAATAATAATAATAATAATAATCTTTATTTATATAGCATTTTCATAGAGAATTGCAGTTCAAAGTGCTTTACAGAGAGGCAATACATGTACACTAGTTGTGCTTCTAAAATACAGAAGAAACAGAGAATACAGAGAAAAAAAACAATAAAAATAATTAAAGGGAATATTGGTGCATAAAGGAATACAATAAAGATACCTAACATGATACTGAAATGACATACGTTAATAAAAATGGTTAAAGGAATCAGATGAAAGAAATATAAGAGAAATTAAACACTGTTTGTACAGTATCTTCTAAACCCATAGGACAGCCATCTTCAGGATTAGTCTTTATTTTGTAGTAAGCAACAATACTCAGTAGCTGTAACTATTCAAAGCCATAGATTCTCTGAAGTGGACCCAAAGGCTACAGAGTCTGTATTAGGTCTTCATGTGGCATGATTGCCACAACTGTGGTTCATGGCCTGAGCCAATGATCTATTCTCCAAAGACAAATGGCAAAACTGTAATACCAATTATTTTCTCAGCCCTGGCCAAGCTATAATGAACATCTGTAAAAGTGGCACGTCAGAATAAGATTTTCCGACAGGGGCTCCACATTCTGGTGACCTCATCCCGACGCCCTCGTTCGCTCCGCTCTGCATCCCAGCTTCCAGACATCGCACCAGATGTTCTTGCTCAGAGCGACATAAGCCGCGTCCACGGTTCTTACAGGGGGTATCTCCAACACACCCTCCTCCCTGATGGCCCCCACCAGGGGCCCCCACCAGGGGCCCCCAGGGTCCCCAGGGTCTTAACGACCTTCCCAGCTGTATCTGCTCTGATGGCAGAGGTGCTCTGTTTGTGCCGTATCTGTCACGGTGAGCGTGATGGCTACGGTCGTGCGTGAGACAGCGTGAGCTCACCTCCGCTTAGCCAGCATCGAGGCTAGCATACATCACTGCCCCGCTTTTGAGAAATAGTTTCCTTTTCCAAACACAGCTGTCCCAAACCCCCCCGCCCTTGATAACCCCCACACCCCCCCTCCCCTCGTACTGCCTCGAGACAAACAAAGACGTCGGGGACAAATATTAGTGTCCCGTCCCACCCAATCACTCAGTGCCGCGACGAGAAGTGTGGGAATACAGTATGGATGCATTGTTCACTTCCAGCTGTGCATCAGTAGGCCCACATGTTGACAGGTGAGGCTGCAAAATTACCTCTTGAAAGATACGTGCAGAATGGCTCTTTATAACACTCACCCCAGTATTTAACATTCAAGTTTTGTAAACGATGAAAACCATGCGTGTTGGTGAGCGACCACTGTTGCCGCTTGGTATTTGTGGTACTAGACCTAATTTGGGCATTTCAGTATTATGAAATAGCTAATTTCTTACTTCTAATACATGCACTGTCGTCAGATAAATCCAGTCAAACATTCGCCAGAGAACGTCTCTGTAGACCTAAACCTTTGCCATCGCACATAAACCAGCAGTCATTTGTTTTGGATTATGTCAAAGTCTCCCTCCATTCCAGGGGGTGTTTGTTTCACATGAGATTGTTTAGCATTCTAGCAATGCTGCATGTTCCTGAAAGATCTCTGGCAAGCCGTTCCATTGGAGGTTTCTGTTCTTCACCTGCTTGACCTTAATCTGGATTAGTCTGCCGTTCTCGGATTAGAGCTGTGTGGCACGGTCTGACACTAGGCGGGCTCATGCGTGTGAATCACACCCCAGGACAATGGGAGGCTACAGCAGACTGCATGTGCTAATCATGAACTTCTGTGATTGAGAGGCCAGGCTTCTATACCACCTGAGGAGGCGTTGTGTGCTGCTAGGGCAGCTCTGCTATGCTGCACTAATAGCATCCATAGACTGCTACTGGGCATACTTCCCAGAAAGGTTTAAATGTGCATTCCCTGCATCTGCATGTGTACATGTAGACTAGATGACAACTTCATTGACATAAGTGTTGTTTCTCACAACCCAACATAAGGTGAAAAATGTAATTACACAAAGTAAAAAAAAAGACACAAGGAGAGCTCATGTGTATATATATATATATATATATATATATATATATATATATATATATATAAACACACACACACACTCACGAGACACTGTGAAATTGAGTGTGTGTTTTTCACAACTCTGTAAAACCA
>JAODUE010082798.1:0-14566 GCA_027564755.1 Amblyopsis hoosieri
CTCATCTCCCCCATCTCTCTCTCCCCCTCCTCCTCCGAGAGGAGAGAGAGAGAGATGCAAATTTCAGAATGTGTTTTCCACGGGGCCCCTGATGGGTTCATGCTGTACACCGCGGCCGAGCGCTGTGATTGGACACAGACACAGGGCTCTCTTTCAGGCCGGTGGAAAGATGCGTGCGTGCGTGCGTGCGTGCGTGCGTGCATGGATAGTACTTAGCAGATCCTCCACAACAAACATTTCTTAAACTAGAATAATTCATAGAAAAGAAATGGGCATTAAAAGACAGAGGGAGAAATGGAGGGAGTGTGGGGAGGGGGGGAGAGAGAGGGGGGGGGGAGAGGGAGGAAGGGGGGGAGAAAAAAATCCCCAGCAACAAGGGCACCAGGCAGCGTGTAATGAAGCTGGGGAACGTGAGCAGGGAGGGCCTGGGGTCCCCAGGGGACAGGCACCAGGCCGCGGGATGGAGCGGGGCCGACACCGGAGCCTGCTGAATGGGATGATCTGCATCGGCACACAGGGCGGGGCCCCGGACCCCACCTTCCTGACCGCGCACCAGTACACCAGCCTGACACAGCTGTAGAAAAACTAGAATAAGCTATAATAATATAAATATAATAATAATGATAAGCTGCTCCACACGTCCCTCAGGTGAAGAAGAAGAAGGTGAAGAAGATGAAGGACAAGCTGCTGAGCACCTATAGCAGGGGGTTGACCGCAGGCAGCCCGTGGCACCATTAAAAGGTTGAACTCAATGAAAACAAGAGTAGTGCTCCCTCAGAAGCCCCTCCCCCACGGGACAGTGTTGTGTGGTGCGGTCTGCACCCGCCTCAGCACAGCGGGGGGCTGCACAACGTCCCCCTTCTCCTCAATTTTAGTGTGATCCTTTTAAATGAAAGGCTCTCTCCTCCCTCGGTGTGCCGTGGTAATTACTATGTACGCACGGCCTGGCGGGGAAGAGAAGCTAACATGACAGGCAGGTATTAACATTCACTGGGCGGGGCAAAGGAAGTGGAGAGGGACGTGTTGAAACAAGGAGAATGAACCGGGGGGGGGGGGGCTGTTTATGGTGTGGAGGGATGGCTCCTCGCTGCCTTCAAGTGGGCCAGGTGGCTCAGGCACACGGGCTCCCGGGAGGAGCTGGGCAGCGTATGCAGCGCTCTCTGACCTTCCTGTCTCCATAAAACACACACCATCTCACATATGACGGACATCCTGTAGCACTTTGGGATGTCTATGTGAAGTGTTACAAGAATAATGTATTATTATTATTATTATTATTATTATTATCATCATCATCTGCATTCAGCTGCTTCCAATTATATTGGAAAACACTGGGAGATACTGTGACACACAGATATACCGGGACATACAGAGATATACTTGGACATATAGAGATATACTGGGAGATAACATACTGGGACATACAGTATAGAGATATACTGGGACATGGGACTGAGAACCAGGAGCTTCAACAGTCCTTATCTACCTATCCATCTCTACCTATGGATCAACGTAGACTCCATGTCTGTCCACTACAGCTCTACAGGGTTGGTGTCACTTCAGAGGGTAGAAGAGCTCCTGCCTGTCCTTCTGTGTGTCTGTCCGTATGTCCTGGCGTGTCAGATCAGCTTCCTACATCCGTCAGTTGTCATTTACCAACTGACACAACCTTCCCTGTGGGCACATAAGCCGGTGGAATCCCCCCCCCGCCTTCCCCAGGGACCTTCAAAGGGCCGCAGATTCCTCAAAGGATTGTGTGTGTGCGTGCATGGGTGTGTGTGTGTGTGTGCGTGCCGAGGGCTTGCTGATAGGAAAGGTGTGCCCCTGTGAAGATGGGGGAAAGAGGGTCATACGGGTGGACGGGGGAGGGGGGGGGGAATGAACGAGGGTCAGAGGTCACAGAACAAAACAACAGCCCCACTCAAGTGGGGAGTGTCTGTCACTCAAGTGTCTTCCTGCACTTTGAGAAAGTGGAATCCGGCCAAAACTGGTGTCCACTTCAGCTGTGATCACACGGCTGCGTGTGTGTGTGTGTGTGGTGGGGGCAGAGGGGGAAGGGGGGGGAGGGCGGGGGGGTGAAAACCTAGGTCGTGCGGAACAGTGACATTCCAGGTCAGACAGGCTGTCGCCATGGTGACAGTCTTGGGGGGAGGGGGGAGCAGGCTTAGACGCCAGAAACAGATACAAGGTGACAGTTTAACGGCACGAGGAGGGGTGGAGGGGTGGAGGGGTAGAGGGGTAGTGGGTGGTCTACTATGGGAAATGTCCCCAGTCAGCCAGTAATCCAACACCGGGTCCAGTTATATTTAAGACGAGCCCGTGGCAACACCAAACCGGCCTGAAGGCTAGCATCAGCTAACTTTCCATAGTAGCATTAGCTTCAAATAACGTTCTATACTAGTGTTTCCTAAAAGCTTAAGCTAGCGTCCCCCATTAGCATCATATAACGTTACATGCTGGCAGGCTAGCGACATTTTTAAAGAAAAACTGAAGTTCATGAGCGCACTGGTTCAAATCCCTTTTGGCATATGAGCCCAAGGTGAAGCTGTTTGTGCTTCATCTTTTATGTACCCTGCGATATTGAATAAAAATATAGTGTAAGCAATCATGAACAACATTAAATTGTGCACTATTAAAGGCAGACCTAGGAGGCATCAAAAAACACTTGATGGCCTCTTCACAAGAATCTTCAGACCCCTTAAGGAGCCCCGTGCCACCGTTTGAGAAGCATCAGGACAAGTCAGCCCTGTACAAGGTGAGCACAGGACAGCCTTTAACATGGAGGAGAGATGGGAGAGATTGAAAATGAATAATAACTGCAGCTCCCTGTGCTAATCCAAGTCAGCTACGCCCTGTTTGCAGACATATATCCTTCCTTTTACAAGGGGATATTATTTTACAGTCTCCTGACCTTGGGTACAGGGGAGTGAAACACAACACCGTCCCAAGTCTATTTCTGTGTTTGTCTTACAGTAAGCTGCTGGTAATTGAACCGTGCTCTCTAGGTACAGCGGATGCAGTCGTACCAAGTCGAGATGGCGTAGAAACAAGCTATAATCTTGTGGCTGTTGCGTGGAGGCACGTGACTCCAATGTCTGTTCTATACTCCTTATTCCTCATGTTTTTTTTGTGGGGGGAATTGCACTGCCATAACGCTTTGAGCAGGATATGTATGTTTGGAAATTGCGTGGCTTATTTTAAAAGGAGTGGCCGCAATCCAAAGCTTTACATTTTTAAAGATTGTACCAAAAAAAGTGAATATACTGACAATTATATTGTCAGATGAATATGATATAAACATTGGCAAAACAAGACCACCTTAGAGAGACTCCACTGTGCGTCTGTAGCATGTTATTGTGCCAGGTGAATCTGTGGTTATGTTTTCACTTCCTAGCGAGCGTCAGGGTGCAGCGCTAGCCAAGAGAACACGCAGTCAACACAGGAACGCCAACAGCAATGTTTTGTGTTCACCTCAATACAAAGGTGCAGATGCCAACGCTGTGATGTTATTATGAGGCCGTGCATCTTCCTTCACCAACCGCACCTCTAGTTGTGTAACCACAGATCTAGGTGAAAAAAACAACAGCCCTCCGTTTCTAAAGATAGATAAACTGGTCTATTCGCATCCTGTCAGCTGGCTAATCTGAACACAAACAATGCTGCAATGGAAGTGGCTCTGCAGCAGCAGGTCTGCTCTGCTAACAGAGACACAGTTCAGCTGCAGTGCTTCCATCTGGATGCCATTTTGTGCACAATCTGTTCAAAGAGTAAAAGCCCCGCAAGATAAGCGTCCTTCGGGCGTTAGTTTCTCCGGTGGAGGTCCCGGGCATAATTTGGTTCCACTATCGGTATTTTACAGCCTCTGAGTCGCCGTGAAAAGTAGTTTGTGACCAGCCTGTGTGTGTGTGCGCATGTATGTATGTATGCGCGTGTGCGTGTGTGTTGAAAGCACTTTTACTGTGAAGTGACGTGCTGCTACGTTACTTGGGAGTTCTGAGGATGTGAAAGACGGACAGTGGTCCATGATGGTGTTAGTTTGGCTGGGTCGTGATGGGCAGCGTTCCCCTCCAGGAGCGACTCCCTCCAGGGTCCCAGGTTCTCAGGTGTGTGTGTGTGTGTGCTGCCTCAATTCACATTATCCCCCCTCCCTCCAGCACGCCTAACTGCAAGGTGAGCAAGATCACAAAAGAAACACCTGGTGAACACGGATGTGTCCACCACCCCAACCGCCCCGCCGCACCGACCCCCACACAGCCACAAGACACACACACACACAAGTCATCCAGAGGGAGGAGGCGAGCTCCATGTACCTGCCACACCGCTGGCCTTCCGCCAGCAAGGAGGTTCCCCTAATATATATATATATATATATATATATATATATATTAGTATAAAATCCAACTTCCACAATGGCTCGATAGTTTAAAACCAAGACTTAAAACTTAAGTGTTTTTAGAATATACATATCTATTGTAAGGGGTAAATTGTCTATAAGATTATATTTAATACATTTAAAAGTATGTATGATTTAATTCAGAGATTTCCACATTTCTTCCCAGTTCAGACTCCAGTTGGAGGTTATTATGACTTTAACGTCATGTGACACATAAGGTTAAACTACACAGGTTTAAGTTTGTTAATCACTTCCAGTATCTGAATGGGGCCTGTGCATTAATATGATCTGGCACCACGTACAGTAACAACAATAAGTATATACACTGCATCTCTACGCTGACGTGAAACTTTGAAAGTGACTGTCTGACAATTTTATTATGAGAGTTTCCATATCCAGGAATGTGACTATTGTTTGCACACATATTAAAAAAAGGAATAACCTCTTAAAAATGCTGCCATTCTTTCTATGAACTGAACTCAAAACAAATGGTTAACCTAGAGGGAGGAAAACGTAGCCAGCTTTAAATAATGCCGAATCACGGTCAGTTTAAAAGCATCGTTCGGCAACAAGAAATACTAGTACAAAATAGATGAGACAGGACTTAGCTATGAGAAACACAAAGACACTAACTGTAGAGACACATCTAGACTAGAGACAGGAAAAACGAAGGTGCAAACAATGAACTCGTCAAAGACGCCGAGCACAACAGAAAACCAGGATCGGAACCAGCGAACAAGGAACACAAGAAGACCAGACTCTAACATTTAACTACAAAGACCAGTTCCTGCCTTCTTACACAAATGGGATTATGGACTCAACTCAACCTTTGCTGGAATGTTTCGTATGAGATATCGGCATAGCTTGATCTTATTATGACTTTCACAAGCAACGGAAGGACTGTGACCTGCTAACTATGCATATTATGACGGCTCAGCGCTGGGATACTTTTGTATATTTGGGTTTCAGTTCTTTAAAACTAAATACCATGGGGATCAGTTGAGGACTTAACGACATTCCCTGAAACAAATTTAGTCTAGCAGACAATATTTTCACATGGGAACATTTGTCAGGGCAGACTAAAACATTTGTTCTAAGGTTTTAAATCACCTGACATGATACCAACGGCGTTGGCAGACAGACATGGTTGGTTACCTGCAGTGGTGACACAGAATAGCTTCTACATTTACCAACCTGTGACTTGTAGCAAACGTCATTGCCTCTTTACAGTTAGCACACATGAATCCACAGACAGGAATGTATGTGACGCATTCTCTACAAGCAACAGGCAGTGAAGTCAGTATGATTATCAAGATGCAGTGCGGAACATCTACAGTTTAAGGGCAAATGACACGGTAAGACAATGGAATGTCTTATGACAAGGACAAATTGAAAAACTGAGGTTCCACGTTGTGTTTTATTAAATGTGTCAAATTTAGTATCAAAGCCACTTCAAACCACAAAACCGGGACACTTACATTTCGTTAATGCACGCGCACATTTATGCCTGTAGGTGCTCACCTTAGGCGATTTCATCAGGATCGGGGACAATTATTTCATTTAATTATTTCTCTGCCTCTTCAGTTCATTAGCACTACGTCACATAAGCAACTCTGTAAGGAAACCTGTAACCTGTGAGGAAAGGCTGTCTCTGTGAGACTCCTAGCACACCTATGTGACTGTCTACACATTTTAACCCTACTGCCGTTAATCGATGATTCAATATATCCCCATCTGTTTTTCTGCTCCCGCTTGATATTCCATTTAAACTGTTGCTTTGCTAAGCAGTTCTATGCAGTTGTTTGGCTCAGACTCGTAAACCTATGTGGAAACAGTAGGCTATTATTATTTTAATTGTGGTGAAAATCGGGACAATTTGTTAGTGAATGATGAAAAATTTGACAATTTAGTGTTTTACACATATTTGTCGGGTCCTGGGACACCCACCTTGAAACCGGGACAATCCCGGGCAAACTGGGACGTCTAATCACCCTATTCTAGAAGCGGTGTAAAGCCTCTACTTTGAGGCGGGGTAATTCCATGCATATGTAGCGCATACAACGCCTACATGAACAGCCACGGCACCTTACGTATGGAAGGAAACGTGAGTGTATGTGATTCATACATGCTGTATACAGTATGTAGCGTATACACCTACAACAATTACCCATGCAGAAGATATGTTTGGATGGAATATGTGAGTGTGTGTTCACAGCAGCCTGTACCTGCTCCACGCCACCATGCTGTGACCACACACCACCAGTGGTGCCATCTGAACACGTGTGTGCAGGTGTAGTCCTGCATGCAACAGCTCGTAGTCCAAACAGAGGGTGTGTTTTCTGCCATTTACCAACCCTGCCATGCTGTATGTAGCTGGAACAATCTACCCCAAGATATTCTAAACACAGCCACATCCCCAGTTATAAGAGGGTGTGCACACTTATGCAACCAGGTTATTGTACGGTTTTTATTTTTCATTTTTCCCCCCTCCAAGATTTCAGTATGTTTTTCAATTTAATTGTTCACATTATAGGTCACATTAAAGGTGGAAGAAGTTCTGACATGATTTATCTTTGTCTCATTCTTTTACATCACAAAAACCTGGGATTTTAACAGGGGTGTGTAGACTTGTTATATCCACTGTATGTATGTATGTATACACACACACATACATAAACACATATATATGTATACACACACACACACACCCGTGTATATATATGTATACACACACACACACACACACACACATATATATTGCTTTTAATGAACGTATTGTTCTCTATAAATACATGTGCTTGCTTGCTAACCCGAGCCACACAGGAGGGGGTGGAGATGACATGCCGCCCCCCCCCCCTCCCCTCCCTTCCCCCCCGGAGAGAAGGGGAAGTTTGTCTTTTGTCCGGGCTCCTTCAAAGGGAGCGCAGACTGCTGTAAACACCGGCAGAGAAGCGCCTTCCTCCCTTACAACTCCTTTCACACTTCAACACATGTACCGCCATATTGTTACACCCCCCCCACACCCCACACACACACACACACCTGGTGCATTTGTGGAGCTCATGGTGTAGCTGGGAGTCTATGGTCCCTCCCCCTAACACACACACACTCCAAAGATGTGATAGAGGACGATTAAGATGCTATTATTTCCCTTCTCGTTTCATTTAATACATGTTTTTATGATATATACTGTATATTATTCTTAATGCACTTTCCCATTTGCTAGAAGCAAATATTACAAATAATAAGTGGTAGGATAACATCTAGAACCAGTACATGACAACAAAACAAACACCACCACCATTATAAGGGCGGTGATCTGTCTGGGGTAAAAGACAGCGCGTGTGTGTGCGTGTGTGTGCGTGTGTGTGCGTGTGTGTGCGTGCACGCTCTGCCCTACGGGAAGCTCACGACAGCTTCACTGTGCTGTGCAGTATTTATAACCTATGACCTTTCATGGCTCCTAGCACAGTCCACACCTCCCCTATCCCCCTGAACCCCTCAGCGGGCCCCATCGTACGGGCTCATTCCACCGCGCCGCAGGGTCTGTAAATCTTCCAGTGCGTGCCTGTGTGTGTTTACGCCGTCCATACCCTTGCTATGACAACAGAGAAGCCAGAGTCGTGTTAAGCGCGCGTATTTACCCCTCTTGGCTAGCAGCTCCACTGGAAATGGCTTTTTACTGTCTGTCAAGAGGGGGAAAAAGGATATTAAAGAGTCGGCATGCGGTACATACCATAAATAGCTTGGCTTTCACAGCTAGCAATCCTTTTTTCTGTGGGAGGTATGTTGTTGTTGTATTGTTGTGTGTGTGTGGAAATGTGTATTTACGCACCAAACGTGGCCATGTGTGATTTGGGAGAGTCATGAAAGGTAATGAAAATACCCTTTTCACACGTCTTACAGGGACCGTTCCTGCATGGGGTCATGTGTGAACAGGAACGGGTCGATAAACCTGTATATCCGCTCCCCACTAGGCTATGCTTGGTTAGAACATTTGTATACTATTTGTAAGCTATAGCAAATTCACATACCGTACTGTAGCAGGGCTTCAGCACAAACGTAGGCTATAATAGCCTCCAGCTGACAACAGCGTAAGCTAGGATGGAAATGTACTAGCAAGCTCAAAAGTAAGCCGTAAACTGTCTCCTGAAAACATTTATTTGTATGTTTTCGGTGCTTGGCAGCATCCGTGTTGTGACCCCAAATCCAAAACACAGGTCACGTGCACACATTCATTCAGGTTGTTTTCCACTATACAAGCTAACAACTTAGTTATGTAACACATGAAGTAAGAAGCTAACAGGGCGAGCAGCTAGCTAGCGCCAGGGAGCCGATGGAGAGACTTGGGAGGGAGCAGGGAGCCGAAGGAGAGACGTTCCATGGCGTTATCTATGCAGCAGACCTCAGCTCCACGTGGGGCCTCTTGGCCCAGGACCACAGGTGCTGTCGTTCCTTCCCCTTGGCAGCGCGGCCCGGAGTCGGGGAAAGGGGAGCGGGAGGGCGCTCCCAGTGCAACAGACCGGGGCAAACTGCTTCTCCAGCCGCCTCAGAGCATCATTGCGCCCATCTGGGGGGGGCGGCCCATAAGTCATGTGCACTGACAACCATATGGTATACTGCTCTGCAGCTGCAGGCAGAGAGAGAGAGCGAAGACGAAAGAAACGACGAGCAATGTGCAACGTCTTAATCCTGCTATATGAATTAGACACACTGGCAAACACAAACACATCTGGATACATTGGAATGATCTGTCTATTGTTTGTGCACATTTTGTCACGTAAAAGCTACAACATTACATGGGAGAGACCCGGCTGTTAATAATAAGCATTAATAATGTCCTCTCCCTTAATACATGCAGTCAGATTTGCTATTTTCTCAAAAATCAGAGCTAAATTATCATAAAATGTAAGGCCATGTCCATACACAAATCCACACCTTTCCTTTACACTCTCTCCTATAAGAGTCTAGATTGACGAGCCTAGAGAACTAGACTAGACTGATTAGACTGACTAGATTAGCATGTAATAAACAATGTTCCAACACATCTATCTAGGTTAAGACCACTGTGGCAAGTCAGAAGCAGTTAGCTTCCAGTGTGTTTCATCTCTGGGGTCAAGAGTCAGGGGTCAAGTGCTTCCTGTGGTTAGCAGACATCCCAAATCTCCCGGAACATCCGGGAGTCTCCCGCATTTTAATAGTGGCTCCCTGACGCCTGGCAAATTGTATACAATATCCCGGGAAAGTGAGCGAGAGCGGGCTGCGAAAGAGAGCAAGCAGTGGTGATTTCTCAGTTGCTACTGTAGCTCTCCAAAGCATTTTGTATTTCTGTCTGCTTCTGAAATGTAGACTACAGTGGACTTGCCAATGCTGGTAGCCTCAAGATGGTCGTCAAAATAGGCAAATAAACTAAAGTAACTTGGGTTAATTGGACGTTTTTTTACTAAAAACAAAAAAGAACTATTATCATTATTTTGTTTTTTATGAAACTGGGGGGATGTGACCCCACTGTCCCCAACTGTGCCCCTTAAGAACACCCATGGCTGGATGGCCACACACAACATGTGGGCTTACTGAGTTACTAGAGGATTCTAATGTTAAGCATTTCCGCTTGCTCTACCAGCGGCATATTTCAAAATGGCGGCCAAAACAAACAGCTGACGTGCTTCCTTGTTAGCAAAGACAACCAATAGTAAGGACCCCATCCCCACAGCCCCTCCATTAACCGGGCCAGTTCCTGAGACAGGGGCCAGACAGGGAGGACTAGAATGCACAGCAAAAGGCCACTCTGACATACTGGCGTCAGGGGGGAGAAAAACACACAGAGAGAGAGAGTCATAAGTTATCTTATGAGCCTGTACCACCCTGAGCTGGGTGGAAGGGGGGGGTACTGGGTGTGGGGTGGGGCGGGGCGGGGAAGGTCGGGTTCATGTTTGCATTTATCCTGATTGACCATCTATGCGCTCGGTTTCGTTTGATGTCTCTGCTGTTTGAAGTGGGCCAAGGAGTCTATTGGTCTTTTCCTGAGGTTAGGGGCAGCTAAGGCATACCAGATGACATTGTGTGTGCGTGTGTGTGTGTGTGTGTGTGTGTGTGTGTGTGTGTGTGTGGTGATGGGGGGGTGGGTCTTACATACTGCTAGTCCTCTATGTAATGATTTGCCCAGAAGGATCCTGAGCAAACGACCTTCTATGAAGTGAATATTATATAATAATAAAAGCCACATTGGGGGAGGCACTTTGAACATACTGCATAGTGCACAGTACATTCACAGCACTGTATAACAACATTATGCACTATAATAACATTATGTTAACACATATTATTATAATAACATGTACCGCTAACCCACTCAGTCAGGAGGAGTAAATGATCACAACAAACGGCTGCGGGCCTTTCACTCTACAGACAGAATCAGCCTATGATAAATGGCTAGTAGGCTAGCAGACTTGCTAGGCTAAATGGCTAGCGGGCTAGCAGACTTGCCAGGCTAAATGGCTAGTGAGCTAGCAGACTTGCTAGGCTAAATGGCTAGCGGGCTAGCAGACTTGCCTGGCTAAATGGCTAGTGAGCTAGCAGACTTGCTAGGCTAAATGGCTAGCGGGCTAGCAGACTTGCTATGATAAATGGCTAGCAGGCTAGCAGACTTGCTAGGCTAAATGGCTAGCAGGCTAGCAGACTTGCTAGGCTAAATGGCTAGCGGGCTAGCAGACTTGCTATGCTAAATGGCTAGCGGGCTAGCAGACTTGCTAGGCTAAATGGCTAGCGGGCTAGCTATTTATGGCCGGTGTTGCAATGAAGCGATTGCTCTGACTCTCCGGCCAATCTCCCGCTCCATAGTCCCCTCACTCGCCAACAAGACCCCAAGGTACTTGAACTCCTTCACTTGGAGTAAGGACTCATTCCCTACCCGGAGTAGACTCTTTTTTTCTTCTTCTCTTTTTCTCCAGTGTGATATATGCAACTGCGTGACACAGGAGTAGATGTAACACATGCCTGTTTTAAGGTTTTAAACTGGCTGTGGTCACTTGTCTGTGACGTTCTACTCTCATATTATCTTCCTGTCAGTAGTCTATCCACTGCGCTCACATTATAAACCCCAGAAACATATTTTGTTTCTTCCCGAACACAAATCATAAAAAAAGATAATAATGTGTTCGAAAAAAAATGTCATAAAACTATTTGTGCTTATCCGAATTCGGCACCACTTCTACTTGCTACATGCAAGACATTGTGTGCATAATGGGTACATATACAGAGAATCTTTCCCTATATACATTTTTAAGGACCTAGCACAGAACGTACGGAGCCCTTATTGTTATTGTACATTTTCTCTTTCTGTCATCAAAGTCAACGGCAATCCCTAGAACCATGTCGTGAATAGTTGTGAATTTTGGCACACATACAGAGATCACATTCACGTGTCCAATCACCTAATTTTATCCAGGTACAGTCCTCCATATAACGCCACCAACAGGTCAAATTTGAGGTCACATAAAGATCTCATTACTTTCACAAACTCCTCCCAGGCTTGTTTGGATCACCTACAGACAAAGCTCATCAAAAGTAATAATATCACAGAACAAAAGGTTATGGTATTATGCTTTAGGAGAAGGTGCAATCTGCCCGCTAATACTTGAAGAAATGTCAGCACAGTCTGTGGATTTGATTTACTGCCGTTTAATTAAGCACAGGTGCAATGAGATATCTGGAGACAGGGTGTTCTGCAGGCCAAGGTGGGCCATGCATGTTATGATACTATCACACGTATGACGACAGCTAATCAATCACTGGGTAATCCACCTTGTGATGCAGGACACGGGATGGATTTCAGAACCCATCCAAACACAAGAAAACGCCCCTCATACCGTAGCACACACGCAACGTACATATCAGCGCTCGAATCGCTTCACGCCACCGGTCTCTTTAACCTAAGACACATTCTTGCAGAGTGATATAATATTCTGTAAGGAGAGATGGGAAGCTAATACAACATTAAATATGTTGAAGAGAGAGAGACAGAGAGAGAGACGGGGTTGCTTACGGCAATTTACACTGAGAAAATTATACAGCATAAAATATGTGTTAGCTAACTTGTGGAACCGAACAAGCAAGCAAACAAATTAAAGCTAAATGATGTTATGGTTAATTAATCATATTTTGTATGTTTTTACAATATCAAAATGAAGCCATACCACGTTAAGACAGACAGACAGACAGGCAGGCAGACAGGCAGGCAGGCAGGCAGACAGACAGGCAAGCAGGCAGACAGGCAGGCAGACAGACAGGCAGACAGACAAGCAGGCAGGCAGGCAGACAGGCAGACAGGCAGACAAGCAGGCAGACAGGCAGACAGGCAGACAGACAGACAGACAGACAGGCAGACAGGCAAGCAGGCAGGCAGGCAGACAGCCCCCCTCCCCTCACTCCCCACACAGGAAGGCGAGGGTCTGCAGGTGGTGTTTTGCGCCCCGCTACACAGACAGACAACAGGATGTGTGGCACGCTACTTCCTGTCCCACATCACAGCGGCACAGAGTTCAGCCAGCCACCAGGCCGGAGCAGCCGATCACAGATCTGACATAGTCCCGCCACACCTCACACTTTGAGTTCTCTCGTTGCCGGTCCCCCACTACAACTTAACACCAGATATCAGCCCCCCACCCCCTACATCATCAAGTGTATGGAGAGGAGAGTGGATGATCCACACTACTAATGAATCTCCTCCAGAACACCCTCCTACCCCTTCCCACACATCAAGTCCCAACAAACAAGCCCAACCTAGCCTCGAAACAGACCACAGTGGCCATTAAAAGCATAACTACCAGGATGTGTGCTTCTTTTTTCCCCCTACAATTTAGAAACACGCTAGACAACAACGTCATCTCATGAACTGACGCCGCTGGGTTGGTGAGTGCAGACAGACTAAGGAAAACACAGGGAAAGGTGCAGTACGTGCACCTCGAGCCGCTTGCTTTGCGTTTAACGACACATAACTTAAACAGTTGCGTGAACAAACACAGCTCGACCAGCAAACAGGAGAATGCAAACAATAACCCACAAACACAAAAGGGAACCTCCAGCCTATATACCCTCACACCCACATGACTGGAGACAATCGGCTGATTGCATGTGTGGGTGTGGGGCGCTGGGATCAAGGGCAGTCCACCGCCGGCCAAATCACTCACTGGTGAGGCATTTCGGTCCTCGGCGTATCCCTGGACGTTACACTAACCCACCCTGCAGGGTGGCTGTGCGAACACTAATGCGAACAG
This sequence comes from Amblyopsis hoosieri, assembly GCA_027564755.1. Lineage (NCBI taxonomy): Eukaryota > Metazoa > Chordata > Actinopteri > Percopsiformes > Amblyopsidae > Amblyopsis > Amblyopsis hoosieri. The sequence continues at coordinate 13,669 of JAODUE010082798.1, forward strand.
GGTCTTCAGACTGCACTCTCAGCAAAAAATAAACTGAGCTGAGAGCAATAGTCGGGCGGAGCCAGGCTAGGCTACAGTTGGACAGCACTAGGACCAGAATCATGTGTAAAGACACACAGCTGCTCTGCTAAGAGCGAGGGTAGCTAACCCATTAACATCACAGTGACTTCATAAAAATCGAGTTTGGTCCTGCCCGTGTGGTTCCGTCCACGTGGCTCTGCCGATGTGGTTCCGTCCACGTGGTTCTGTCCATGTGGTCCTGCCCGTGTGGTTCTGCCCAGAGCCATGTAAAGAGAGAGTCGTGGCATTTCAGTTCACTCCAATGGACCGTTTTTTTCACAGCAATGGCGGATCGTGGAGCCTCAAAATACTTCCCGGGAGTTAGCCTAAATACTAAATTAAAAATAACTTACAATAACCTGGTTGCATAAGTGTGCACATCCTCTTATAACTGGGGATGTGGCTGTGTTCAGAATTAACCAATCACATTCAAACACTGTTAAATTGACTAATTCATCACAAAAAAAGTTCAGCTGTTCTAGTAGGATTTTCTTAGTTGCATCTCAGAGCAAAAGTCATGGTCCGCAAAGAGCTTCCAAAGCACAGAGGGATCTCATTGTTGAAAGATATCATTCAGGAGAAGGGTACAAAATAATTTCTAAAGCATTAGATATACCATGGAACACAGTCACTTATGAAGAACTGGACGTCCCTCCATAATTGATGAAAAGATAAGAAGAAAACTGGTCAGGGAGGCTACCAAGAGGCCTACAGCAACATTAATGTGACAACAATGTCCCATATTCTTCATATGTATTGGCTATGGGGTAGGGTGGCAAGACGGAAGCCTTTTCTTACAAAGAAAAACATCCAAGCCTGGCTGAAGTTTGCAAAAACA
>JAODUE010082820.1:0-14564 GCA_027564755.1 Amblyopsis hoosieri
CGAGAGTATGGCAAACGCGTTTTTATGTCAAGTTGAATAGCAGATGATGACATCGTCAAGTACAGCTAATGGCACACAATGGCCACCGTAGATTCTAAAGCACCGCTTAGACAGGAAGTGGAGAGCGGAGAATATACAGATGAATGCTATTTGCAATTTGACCACTAGAGTCCACTAATTCTTACATAGTGGTCCTTTAAATGGATCGTCAGTCAAGTCAAGTCCGTAATGTACGTGTGAGGAGGGTTAATAAAAGGCATTCTCCAAAACGCTTGCTAAATTCTAACTTGAATCAAAACTAAAACACCTCTCCCTTTAATGCCATAGGTTATGGGGCTCCCTCAGAAGCTCTGCCCCACACATTGTAAACACATCGCCAAGGCTAGATGTTGTTGTGTGCGGTCTGCACCACTTTGTTTATGTTCCTATTTACAAAGCCAGGGTTGTGTAGAAGTGCCGAAACATGAAATAAAATTAACATATACTAGTCTAGCTAAACAAGTCACTGATTAAACAAATGTGTGAAGTAAAGGTTTCACTGTAATTTGAAACCAAATGAAAGATAACAGAGAAAGGCATATAGATAAAGCGTTATATGCTGTATACTATCGATAGATATGGAGGCTTAGAAGATTAGCTTAAAGTGCCTTGCAGGCAACAGTTGTTAGAGGTGTTGGAAGGGACTGCAATGCCAACCCCAACCAAGACTCATCGCTCCAACATATAAGGAAAGCATTTGTCCATTACCAGGAACTGTTGACAGCAAAGCTGACGCCCAGGTCAGGATGCACCTAGATCATCCACCAGGCTTGCAACCAGGAAAACAGCTGGTCCAAGTCTCTCTCCCCTTTATTCCCTCACTCATCCCACTTAACGGCTGAGTCAACGACATGAAATCGACACTCAGATTTCCTAACAATGGTTAAATCTCAGACAGTTAACTCTCAGTCAGCCGTACACCATCAATGGGCCCTTTGACTTCGGCGGATGACTGGAGGGTGACGCTGAAGGCTTAAGTAAGGGATTTCTCAGGACATCTGTTTGTAAAGAATTCTCAGGTTTCTGCGTTGGTGGCATGCATGGCCGGGCTTTGAACCTGTGCGGATAACAGTGAGACGCCTTATTATGCAGGCTCATGGTCTCAGGTGGCAGAATGGAATGGTAAAAAAAAAGAGTAGGTCTACACTGTAAAACAAATCTTTAGGTTGCTTTAAAGTGGTAGTGCCATTAAATGTGTGTTAGAGCAGGCATCATGTGATTCATGTATTATTAAAACCTCATGATTTGGGGATAGCATTTCCATGTGTGTAATCCTCAGGCAAATATGCATTCTGTTTACAATAACCAATAAATCCGAAATAGAAGATACTCTTTAATCAAGCTTGCAATACTATTTATTATTATTAGTGATATTTTTTGAATGTTAATATTAGGAGCATGTTTAAAGGTGCTTTAGGTGAACCCTGTGGTCATAGGTGAATAACAATAAACACACTTAACACGTCTGTTCCCTCTGGCTAATAAACTACTTTAAAAGCATAGCAAGTCATTCTCGAGAACGCTTGCTAACTAATAAAACATCTTCCGCCCATAGGGTGCTCCCTCAGAAGCTCCTCCCCACACATTAGCAACACATTACGAAGGCTATGGTATTGCTATTGTGAGCGGTGTGTGCCACTTTGTTTGTGTTCCTATTTGCGCCCAGTGGTGTGGTGTGGGGGATATCATTGAGGAAGCAAAGTGTCCTGCCGGTCCGGTGCCAAACACCAATATGCATAATATGCTCCGTCATAACATGCTGTCGCTATGGACAGTAAATACGTTACTATGTGATGAATAGCCTAAACAATTCATTCACAAACTCAATCTTAAGACATTTAAAAGTTTACGTTCGCATTGCCCTCTGGGTCGTTCACTTCAGCTACTGTAGTAGATAGCCTACTATTCTGATTGCTGTTGCTTAAATGTTAGTAGGCTACACTTGTCAATATGGACATGTTACACGTTGTTAGAACTGGAAGATTAGATCAGGAAGATTATTCACAACTCAATCATTCATTCATTTAGCCTAACTTTATGAAAACTACGAGCAGCAAAGCTGTAGTTATAAACTGTTTATGTTCTGAGGCTGATATCACAAAGGCTACAAATTTACACTTTTGTCAATATGGACATGCTATACACTGTTAGATGAACACTTAGATTATCCACAATTCAGTCGTTCAATTAGCCTAGAAAACTACAGCATCAAATTAACAACTGATTCAGGACATACCAGTTGGCCTATGTAAACAAAAAAACAAACTTTATCTTTGAGGCGACCATAAAGTCTGAATATGTGTCCAAAACTGTCCATTCCTTGTTTATATCCCTTAAGTCCATAAGGGTTTATCAATCAAAAGTACGACAGTAATGTAAGTTGTGAATATCTTCACGTGTCCATTAGGCCTGCTCACTGTGTTCAAGGGGAATCCTCTGAATAGACACGCGGCCTGAAGCTAGCCAATTTGATTGGTTAATCTTACCTTACTTCGGCTTATGACTCTTCATTTCAGTAGGAGTGCAATCGGGTTTCATAACACATTCACTGTTTCACTCATTCTAGGATTTAGGCTACTATGAGAAACAAAGAAGTAAAATTGCACTAATTCTGTGGTGTTCCTCCGATGAAACAGCACAGAATTACCAAAACTGTTAAAAAATGTATGATAAAAATGCAACTACAGTCTGAAAAAACAAAGAAGAATAGATTTCCTTGGGGTCTGGGAGGACAAAGGAAGTATATAAGTATAAGGACTGGATATTTTCAGCACACACAGAGCATGTAAAATAGCAGATTGCACAGATATATTTGGTGAATTTAACAAAAAGTGTATTAGCTAACAATCACTTACTATACCTTTAACTTGGCTAAATGTATTAACTGTGCTGTGTTAAAATAAAATGTGATAATTTACAGTCATACTAAAATAGGCAACTTAACTTTGCTTTTTTACAGTGTATACATGGCAATGCGGGAAGACTTCTATTGCACAGCAATGAAGCAAAACATTAAACATTAAACTTGTAATAAAGGGTTCACTGATAAAACCCTGGTGGAATGAACCATATATATCACTTCATCTTGCTGTCAAACTGGTGGCCTTATATCAGCCTATATTTGATCACTGACTGAAGCTCTCCCACATGGTCAGCTGCGGAAGCCTGATGGGTGTCTGGCAGGGATGCTGTTAAGGCACGGTGTTAAGTGAGTGACAAGGTTGTGGCTGGCAGGCCCTGTGTGTGAAGGCAGGTGTGGGGACCAGACCACCTATACTGTACCAGCTGTGAGCTTGGAGCACGCTCAGTTGAACACCCCCATCCACCCTCCTCACAACACCAATGCAGGTGTACAGTGCATCGAGATAGCAGTGCTGTAATATGTCTAACCTCCACATCTTTCTCTTTTTACTCTCGCTATGGAATACACATGAACCATGAAGCTGACCAGAATGGTAGTGATTCATGAATATTATTATCATATTATTGTCTGTTTCAGGTTATTGCACAGGATTTAAATTACATTATTCAAGTAATGAAAAACCTATTAAATATACTGTATGTTCTTTGGTTTGGTGCTGTTGTTCCATGCTGAAGAACTTACATGGCCTTGGTGTTTTCTGACAAACAATACATGATAAACAAGTGAAATAGGTCAAAATGTAATTCAATTGTACATTTTGGGTTAGGCACAATAATACATAAGAACTGTTGCATAACACTGCAAAATTCTTGAGCTGATACCTGAATGATGAGCCATGTGCTACTGGAGGTTTGGGCTAGTAAACATCATAGATGAGAAGGAGATGGCGGTTGTATGGCTTAATACAGCACACACACTCACTCACACTGCCCTGTCGTCATGTGATTTGGCCAGAGATGGGCCCCCAGTAAACAGTGGAAACAGAAGTTCCCCTGAAGGGTGCCTCGTTCATCTCCTCACGAGGACACTGACAGCTGGCCTTCGTGACAATAAGACATAGGAGCCCAGCAGGGAGTGGTAGGGCAAGGTCGTTCTTTACTAAATACAGAATGAGGCACTCTTTTAAAAGCTGCTGTCCTCTGGGAGTTGAGGGGTTAAATTCTTAATCCCCACTCCCGTATTCTGTATGGCGTGTGGATTAGCTATGCTAGGCTAAAGTGCACACCTTTAGGGGTTAGGGAGTAGAGTAGAATCTATGAATACCATGCACATCTTGAGCGCTATTTGCAAACGCCATACAGACTTCACTGCCCTTGGCTATAGGGCATCCATAATACTTTTAGGCCAATGTTTGACCACCCCTGTGTCCAAGGCCTTACTTACAGCTCAAGTCCCTGTGCATTTTGTGATTATGTGCGTGTTGCTTCCGCTTAACCCTTTAAAATAGATCGTTATTGAACAATTTGTATTCATTCATTAGGCAAATACTGTAAGAGATATGTAAACATGAGTGCAAATAGCACTGGTTTCACAGATCGTACCGCTGACCCTCAAAAGGGCTTTGTTTGCAACTGCTTGGCAGTATATATTTAATTGCAGTTAGCCACGGCTGTCGCTAATCCTCAGTGCTCGTCCCTGCCAAGATGGAGCATATCTGTGGGCAGCTGGATAACAAATCATAAGGACTCAAACGCAAGAATAAAGCAGGGTGCTTGCTGTTAAAGCCTTTTGTTTTGGGGGTGATGACTGTGACAACAGAGCAGACTCACGAGGCAGGACTTAACCTAGCAGAAACCTGAGCCCTATATCAACAGTTCACAACAAGGATAGAGATGGACACATATTAGCTAGTCCAAGCAGTCTAAGAAGTCCTTTATAAGAAAGTGTATGTTTTAAGGTAAGTTGTCTGATTTTAACATTTTAGATTAGCCTCAGTTTGAGCTGACAGGTATTGTATGCGATTGGGTCTCTACTATAAGTGTTTAGTCTTTTGATTTAACATACCGATCCTTGTGACACTGTTATAGTATGTTATATTGTCTCTATGGGGACCGGAACTGCAAGTTCAAAGGTTTATTTTCCTCCATTATGTCTCTACAGAAGTCATTCATTTAAAAGGACCATATATTTGCACTTTTAACACAAGCAAAATAGTGGAAAATTATTAACATTCCTGAACTAAGTAGAGAAAATTGGAAGCTGATTGCTTCTACTTTTACTTTTTACAATACTGTATTTCATCTTACTAGGAGTGTTTATTGGCTTAAAGTGAGTCGACATTGGTATGTTGTTTAAGTGGAAACAGGTGTACGTTGCTATAGCTGGTATGCACTGCAGCATGTCTGTATCTATGTGCCTATGTAGCCCACATGTTCCCTATTTAGCCATTTTCAATTATGACGTTGTTGATGTTGAACAATTTTGTGTTACAAAGAAAGTGATTTATACTTGGATTCATATTCTAATCTGGGTGTTGCACTTATTTTGTGTAAACTGATAACGTCGAACCACATGTGCCACAAGGGGACTCCGTGGTGACACAATGCAGGGGCATATTTGTGTGACAGTCTTTCTTCTGTGTTGGCACCTCTGCTCTGATCTGACCACTGTCAATCATGTCTGGCAAGTGAGTATGCTTATGTTTGGTGTAATGTAGCACTATATGCCACAATAATATGTTTATATTGCTGACAGGAAAATTTATTGTAATTGGATTCATTGGCACAAATAATAATATAAGCCATAATTAATATTATTGATATAATGAATTTGCTTTGCTGCGCATAATCAATAATAAGACCATAGTTGCTTTTGAGGTCGTGTTGTCACTCGCATCTGGTTCTAAATTAAATAAGTAAATAGGATCACAGAATTCTGTTTTTCATATTGTATAGTTATGTGGTACACCAATGCTCATGTTAATTTATATGCAAATAAATGTAGCTTTTGAAATAAAATCCAGATATGATGAAGTCTTTGTTGACAAGATACTGCTGTTTCTGCAACACATGAGTTGCAGAACACTTGCAACACTCATAATGGTAATGACAAATATTGAAAAAGTCCTTAAATGGACAGGGGTACCTCCACCTTTCTAGGTCTATTCATAATCTAGCTAACATCAGCTAGTGAAGACATAAACAGTTACATGCACTGGACTATATTGGTAAAAATACCTTGTTTGTAGTAAAAAAAAAAAAAAAAAAAAAACTCTAAATCTCTTTCCTGAAATCAGAGGAATCTATGGAATGGCTAAGTGGCGTACCAGGTTCTTATGAGATGGCCTTGATCTACCAGTAATCCCACTCAGATAAGATATGCCTTACAATACCAGGTGATATAAAGAATAGCTTCATTCAGTCAGTGAGTCCAGTTCAGCATTCAGAGTAGCCATCATTTGTAATTAAGACATGAGTGGTTAAGTGTGCTGACATATCTCAGACAGACCCGGGTAGGTACTAATTGATGGTCCAGCCTAAACAAGTTAATCCTCAATACCGATGTTCTGTCTGGTTAAAACCACAGTTCAAGGTATCAATAAAAGGAATTGGAGCTTTGGATCGAGCTGCTTTAATCCACAGTGAAATCCACAGACTCTGTCACCGAGCCTTGTTTATTACTTGGGGAGAGGGGAGGGGAGAATTAAGATATTGCTAGGTTAAGAACAACTTTGATCATGACCACCGGTTCCTGAAATGCACAAAGGCTTGAGCATAAGGCAAGGCAACAATTACCAGTCAGTGCAGGGTCATTAGAAAGAGCAGTGCTGCTCCCCAGCCTTGGACCTTTGATAACATCAAGTCTCCCTCCTCCTCCAAGCACCGCTACAGTTTGTGAAGTTGAGATCACATTCCCTAAGCCCTGCCGTGATCTGCTATGCGCCACACTGGCTCAGCATTCCTCAGACCATAGCTGTGTTGTTGCCTAACAGGAAGAGTCCAGGGTGGGCCTAACTGGAAGACTGAGGCCCTTTGGTGTGGTTAGGCCTACGGCGAGCCTCTCAGAACTGACTTGAATGTGATGCTATCTCAAAAGGCCTTGCGCTCTCCTTCCACTAGTCTGACCTACCCTGCCAAGCGATGGGTTGCCAAACATCTTGTCAATAATAGGTTTGACTGTTTTAACTGCATGGTGATTTCTTGAATTAATTGTCCAACATGCAAAGATATGCAAACCACAGAACAGTTATCTGGTCAACTTGAAAGATTTGGCACAAATATACATACATTTGCATTGCGGTGTTGCGGAGGCATTTTCTAAGAGGTCACGAAGATGATGCTGTGTGATACTCTGATATGTTGTGCATGTTTACCAAAACATTATTGCATTTCTAATAGCTTTAAATGAATCTGCAACGACATTCAGTGCACACGTCAAAACACAAAATCTCCCACATTCCATTTGTCACAATGAAAAGAGGACTCAAGACCAGATTAGAAACACACACAGCAGAGAGAAGAGACACCATCAAATACAGTGAACAGAATACACCATGTCAACCAACTTTGCTCTTCAGAGGTGCAAGGAGAAGATCACTCAGTTATCTCTTCAGGTAGCTGAGCTCCTGGAGGAGAAGGAGCACCTGTGTGGCATGATGCGCCCTCCGTGGCCGTCCAGCTGAAAGCCTGCCAGGAGGAAATACGCTTTCTCCATCGAGGGCTGTGGGGGTTGATGCACGCCACCGCCGACATCACCCCACCCAGCCACACCACACACCTGAAGCCTGCTGACGTGCTGGGCATCCCCAGAAGAAGTTTCCACCCAGGGGGAACTGGCGAGCCTCAAGGCCTCTGGAGGTGTACTAGGCCATGCAGGAGGCCAGAGCGGCTGCCTCTGAGGACACAGATAGAGAAAGATTTAACCTTTTCTTCATTTAGTTGTTCTTTCTAAATTAAATCTATAGGGATTTCCTATGGTGTAGACAGGACAATATGAAAAACAAAGTAAATCCAGTGTGAACTAAAGCACCACATGTTTATTCTATAATTTACATTTGTGTTCATCTCACGGCTTTCACTTTTAATATTTATTTTACACCAGAGAGGGATGATGCATGTTTTCTTTTATGATTCATAAGACCTTTGGGTCAAAACATCACAAGATACAACACTTCCTGTGGGGGCTTATGGGGGAGGTTTGACACATTGTCTAGTCATTATGGTTATAATGTGTTCATCACTTTACCATTTCGTTTAGCATAGAAATGTTCATTATATGTCTGTTAGAGGCCTAGAACTCCATGATCTATGGTGTGCTGAACCATTTGTTTTGATTGACGTTCAAGAAAGTGTAGTCCAATAAAATATATGGTTGTGTGGGAAGAATGCAATTTCCTGTATTCTGACAGCAAATGTGTACAAAAGTGTAGATGTATCATTGTGTCCATAAAGATTACCACTGTACAGTTTTCTGATGTTACCTGTTGTTTGTCCTATTAGACACATGGAAAAGTACCGTCTTTGGGACATTTTGTCAATTCACAATGGGTCTGGTTCTGTATTAAAGCAATGATGAGTGAGGTGCATGTCTCAAACTCTAATTTAGACAGAGCAAGAGGATTAATAGTACCAGAGAACTATAGGCCTTCATCCTGTGTTAGGCTTTGTTCTCATAGAACACAGTCTCTGCTGCCAGGGTCAGTGCACCATACCAGCGCATTGTAAAGCTGTTCAACAGCTGAAAGCGTAGCTGACTTAAAAGAGGCTGACCCTGTCCTTACTCCTTACTGGTCACCATCCTCAAAAAAAAAAGTCTAACTATAAGCTCTATTTTAAATGTATCTCTGCTTCTACAAGATAAGATATACTCTACAGTATATCTCATTGAGGCTTGCATTTTCACTCTCCTTGTGTGTTCAATATAAAATAATGAATTGCCTATATATAGTCAGACCTGTCTAGGAATATTAAATATCTGAGAAAATTATACAATTTTGCTCAAGCTGTGTATATTTTCTGGCAAGTCCATGTGATGGAAATGGATTTGTTAATATTAGATGGACTCAGTCCCAGCACTACATGTGCCTCTAATCTGTTGGAGTCACACATGTGTCGAAAGCTTTCCCATGTCCATGCAGCAGATAACACCCTCTTTTGATTTTGCTGGAGGTTTTGGAATAATGTGATGGAAATAATGGCAAAAAATAATGCCAAAACATAATGACAAAAAATAAAATCATTAAGGTGTAAAACAGCAAATATGTGTTATGTGGACATAACTTCACAGTGTATTTATTCATCTAATAAATGCTAATAATGTGAAATATGTGTTTGAACATCTGTTAACCCAATTATACAAAGATGTAATTAAAGTTCTATCCAAGACTATATTCTGCGATTGTAAGATAATACTTTTTTTGCCATCTTCACCAAAATTCTTGTTACCATTCTCGTGCTGAAAGAACAATCCGGCACTTACACACAGCCCTGGCTCCACCGTAAAAATAAACACAAAGTGGCATAACAACAATGCCCTATTGGCTTTGCAATGCATTTCCAATATGGGGGCGGAGATTCTGAGGGAGCACCCTATGGCATTGAAGGTAGAGGTGTTTTTGATTTGATTTGAGTTCTAAGTTAGCAGGCATTCTTCAGAATGACAGACCATGTCTTTAAACCAAAGGGGAAACTCCGGTGCCAAAATCTGCAGTTCCTTGAACGAGCACTTGAGACTATCTCCAAAAAATTTGTCTGTCAGCACAGTCCCTATTTCTTACCTCAAGCATTGGGATGATTTAGGCCCCTGCAGAGGGCCTGTTTTATGTGTCTCGCAGACTCTATGATGGCCAAGTGAACTGATTCACTGCATCAGATAAATAAGTACACATACTTGGGTTACCTAAGCTTTCTTCAGCCTCACCCCAAAACTTTTATTTGTATTTTGTACACAATATTGAATTGTGTCGTGTTTTCGGTTTTTGTTTCCTCAAATTTTTTAAGTGCAAGAGAGAAATCTAAACCTGGTATAACCAAAGAGCTGGCGTTCATATTTATGATGCCCATGTCAGTCTATTAGTATTAGTTAATAGTAAACAAGAATGGTGGAGGAAAAGGTCAGAGCAAAAGGAGACTTCTGCATACTCTGTTACAAGAGAAGCACAGCAAAAAAGGGGGAAATGAAACAAAAAATAATACAGTCTTTGAAATAAAACAATGGTCTTTATTGTAAAGTTCATGTTTGGCTAATCTGTTAGCATATAATGAGCCTTGGAAGAAGAATGGCACTTCATCTGTAGAGGATTACATTTTCATTAGTCATAAAATTGAAGCAGCGACCACAGGACATAATCTCTGTTGAAGCCTCGAAAACAAGTGTTTGCTCATTCTCTCCAGCAGTCAAAATAACACAGTCTCAACAGAATGTACAATTAGCTTTGATGGACCAGGAGATCTTGTTATGATTAACAACAACAAAATATTAGCTAGTCTAGTCCCAACAGTGCATGGGGAATAGAGCAGAAAACAGATGCACTATCCCAGATGGACAATTTCAGAGAAAAAAAACCCTTTGCACTCCTAAAGGGAGATATGTCTCGGGAGTGATTCCCCTCTATGCAGTGCCTCTTGGAGCACATCAAAGCCTCACAGCATCAGCAGATATCTGATTAACCCAGTGAGCAGAGACAGCTGGGCCTGTGCAAAACAAAGATGATACAAGCAGCTTCCTCCTTTGTGGCGACACAGCAGTCAGCTATGATAAGTCGTAGCCCAAATTGTGTTTGAAGACCAGCGTCCCCCTCAGGCCCACCTCGCTCCGCCAGCAACCCAGACTATTTAGTGTCCAGTGTAATGCAAGAGGAAATATAGATGGTGGCCCCGTGAACCCTGTCAAAGAAAAATAAAGAAGGAAAAAACTCTGGCTTATGTCTCGCAGACCATTTTAGGGAAATTGCGGGAGTGACTTGTGATGAGTCAAAGCGATGCTTTCAGTCCTCACCTGACTGTCACAAGGGGTGGTGTAGGGGGAATTGATAATAATGAATAAAATAAGTTCTGAATGTTTAATAAAAAGATAAACAATTCTGTGTTGAGAAAGTGACATTTTGAAACAAAATGCCACTTTCTCAACACAGCATTGTCATGTACAGTACATATCGCCCCCATCACAAACACACACAAACATCAGCGTTGAGTGAAATAAAACTATATTCTGCAGTTAATAGCATATTGCCTGTTAACCTGTTAATAAAATAGACACAAACCCACAGTCAGAAATATCATTGCAATATAATAATTTCTAAAAGCAGGCTTTGACTGAATAATTTCAAATATAAATACATAAGCAAAATCAAGTGGCTTTACATAACTTATGTGCTCCAAAACAGGACAGTCACGTAGTCTGTTTTGACTACAGGCCGTGCATACACAGAAAATCTAAATAGCAGACATTTTCCTGGATGTGCCTCAAGGTAGAGGCAATTTTTTAAAGGCGTACACATTTTGCCATTGAAAACAAAGCAGTAACATGAAATGACCCAGAAAAAGAAGTGGTATTAATGTATCTAAAACTCTCATCTTCTCTCCTTTCTGGTTTGTTTGTTGGGTTTTCTACTGAAACGAGCACAAGGTACAGTTACAAGGTTATGGAATGGAGAAGTATGATAGCTCATGAGCTGTTATGTAAACGAGGGGGGCTAAAGTGATTACTGTGCCAGCAAACAGGCAGTTTGTGTAAACCCGGATAGCAAGCTCAGTAAACTTGACCTCAGCAACCCCCTACTAATCTAATAAACTAGGATCACTTGTGTGGAGACCATGAATTATACATTGCCAACATTGAAATAGAAAAACCCTGCCACCTCCTCATTTATAAACTCTCTTGCTCCATAATCCAGACTGGGGCCCCCGAGGTTTTTCCGGGGATGACGATGAGGCAAACAAAAGTGGATCAACCGTTTTTGAAGGCCAGACATGGCAGAGGCGGTTGGGAGGTGTTGACACTGCTGGTGCTACTGATGAAGGCTTAACAGGCTTTCATCTGTTCAGTTCAAGGGAGCAGAGCTCTGCGGGTGACATCACTCTCTCATTATTACTGTGGCTGGCCTGTGGGAGTACTGGGCCAACCAGACCATACAGCCTTATGGGTCCATCCACGGTGACAGCCTGCTCTGGGGACAGTGAGTCAGGGATTAGGATATCCCCCGACAAGCCAGGCTGCTCTGACTCCATCTGTGGCCTTGAATTTAACATTGCCTTGGGAGAAGGGCACCCTGCCTGCAATCCTGAGGGAATCTGGGATTGGGTCCAATTAACCCATGCCTGCTCATTACAGTCTATACATTGTAGCCAATTAAGGAGGAATAGCACAGAAGGGGTTTGAAGCTAGCCAAACATGGTTGGCTTCAGTTTGACATTGGTGATCATGAGGGGTAAAAGAGGGTATTGATTGACGTCATTGTGAACACAAGGTGAAGAATGCCCTAGTTAATCATTGATTATAATTGCATCGACTTGAACTTGAGGTTTCTGTGAAGCGTCTGCCAAATAAGTACGAATGTGAGCCTTACAGTACAAGGCTTGCATTGATACTTCTTCAGCAGCTGAAAGCCAGAACTGGCAACGTCTCATTGATGTCAAACACTATTTAGCTCATTAATTAGCATTAAGGCTGCTAACCCTGGGTCTAAAATGGAGTGGTGCTGTGGCATCTATCACTGTGTGTCCAAGCATACTTTTGAGTGGCAGCTGGAACATTTACAGTGAGCCACAACTAAGCAAACCAACACTTGTGTTCCTAACGGATAGCAATTAATTAATGAGAAGTGTTTTTGGGAGGCAAGGGATCCGCAGAGACATGAGGTAATAGGATCCAGATGGATAAAGGCATTCACTGTGAAGCCATTGAACGTGAACATCTTGATGAAAGTGTTTTTTTGTGCTGACTGAACTGTATTGGCGGCTGCTGAAACGCTACAACAGTGAATGTGAAAAGCTGGGTCATGAAACGCTTTCGGCTGAAAACATTCATTGCTTCCCCCCCTTCCCCTTTCAGGATGCGTTGCCAAGTGCTATACTGTCGACAGCAATGAAAAAAGGTGGAGAGCTGGGAATAGGCACCACCTTGAGCCAGCACACACACACACACATACACGTTCCACTGTCAGAGCTCGGGGATTTTTTGAAGATATAATCTTTACAACATTTGCAACAATGAATTCATTGCATACAGCTGTCAGATACGCCCCCACGGAATACCTCAGATTCTACATCCATCTATTGCCTCAGGGTGGACAAATAACATGTAATGATGGTGGAGCTAAGAGAAACAGGTGTTCCACTTGCTCTGGGTCCCTTTGAAGGTGCTCACAGCTATGGAAACAGTGTGTGTGCATCACAGCTAATTGCATGAAATGATAGTTGCAAAATTAACTTGATTCCAGTGTAATACGGTCAGTATAGTTAATGTCTCTTTGGGTCTGGTGAGCTACTGATGTTACAGCACGGGCGTATAATTAGTTTGACCATGTGGGTGGGGGTACATATAAAGCTGGGGGTCTGGGGATCCTGCCCCATAACATTTTGAAAATCCAACACTTGCATTCTTGTGTATTCTTATGGAATTTGTGCCTTTTCTGCATCAATGTAGGGTAGAAATGTCTATTTATTTAAAGGAAAACATTAAATACAGGAACCCTGGCACAAGTCTAAATATATGGAATATACTGTAATGCAGTATGGATTATCAAACATATGTATTGCTTTAGGCATAGGCCTCTTTTCTATGGGGGAAGTAGGCTACATGATGTAACCCCTGGACGTTAATAGCTCATGCTCATGTTCAAAACTTTATGCATATTCAAAACATCTGTGTTTTGGGATGATCTCTTGTATGCTAAACTAATAGCTGACCTAAAACAATATTAGTCTACTACATATTTTGGCCATAACCTATTAAATCTACTACTGGAGAACGAGACTTTTTTAACGTAAAAATCACGGAACTATCACCTTGGCCTATATAGCACTCACCCCCCCCCCACCCCCCCTCACTTCCTCCCCCATCTCCTTGCGTGTCTGGCTGAGCTTGAGGCAGTTGAAGGTAGGGCTGGACAATTATTACATATCAATATATACCGCAATATAATTTTTTTCAATAACATTGATATTATTTTTTAAGCAGTTTTTCTGAGGCTTATATTGTTCATATCTATATTGGAATTATATGGTATCGACTGAAATTTTGATAGGTAGGTAGATAGATAGATAGATAGATAGATAGATAGATAGATAGATACATACATTTTGGCCATATCGTCCAGGCCTAGTTGAAGGTTGCAAGAAGTGCATCAGTGCCATATGCCGGCGTAAAGCTGTGTGGATGGGGTGCACAATGTGCACATTAAATATATCCAACATAGGACATAACAGCGAACCAATAATGTAGTAGGCCTATTCTAAGTTAAAGCTACACTGCCAAGCGGTTAAATGAGAGGGTTAATACGCATAATGCGCTACTACTCTGATATATCGTTGGCCGGCTCCAGTGCGTCTTTCATGTCTTTATTGGGAGGGACAAATATATGCCACATCCTGCCACAATTCGAAACCGAAAAAATAAGGTTTGAAAGGTCGTAACTTAGAGTGTGAAACCTCGAAATCGAATT
>JAODUE010082831.1:0-14564 GCA_027564755.1 Amblyopsis hoosieri
AAAAAAAGAAGAAGCAAATAGCACATTTTATCAGGATATGTCAGGATATGCAGGCTGTTCACCGGGAGTTAACTTCATAGCAAACAGTGTCGACCTAGCATATGAAACGTACAGTAGCTGAGCATTGTTTGACGCGATCTCTTGGCTGTCTGTGTGAAAAATGAAGAGATAAATCGAATGGGCGGTGAGCACATATCGCCATATCACAGAGGGAAACACTGTCAAAAACTGCACAATGACAGCAACAAGACAAATGTGTGTGTGTGTGTGTGTGTGTGTGTGTGTGTGTATTTGTAAGGGTTTTCGATGTCACCGGGCGACCAGTCTGTTGTTTCGTGACAGACCAAGCCCCATATTTCCTCCACCTGCAAACCTTTTCTCAGAGATTAGGTGTGTGTGTGTGTGAGACCCAAACACCCCGCCTTCCAACCCCTCTGTTTGTGCGCTCACGGTGCCAGAAGCACCATGGGATATTGAGACAGACGTGGCCCTGGTAGATGAAAGCCCGTCTCAGTCTCACGGCCCCCCAGCTTGAACGTGGCCTGACTGAGCAATCATGAGACCCGCTTAGTGTGGAGAGCTGATCCCGCGGCCACCCCCAAAAACATCATAACAATGCCCCTTCACACTCCCCATCCAGCGGTTTTCAAATTGGTGACCGGGAAGGGTCCGGAAGGGTCCGTAAAGGGTCACGTCATCCTTTTTGGTGGGGAAGGCGTGAGGTGCTTTCACAAGCTCAAATTCCATTCTCCAATACCTTTCTAGTTTTATTACATTATCTATTAGAGCAATGTGGATGCATTCTCTGTATTGTATTTAGCATAAGTGTCGTCAGGCATGGGTGTCTTTTTGTACCCGCAGACTCAGTGTTCCGGGCAGAATTGGACGTGCAGCGACTTTAAACGAGGATTCAACGAGAACCAACAAAGCTACAGTTAATGTGATTGATCACAGTTGCCAGAAAGGGCTTGGCAACATTTTCAGCTTTGATTGACATGCTGTTTGACCAATAGTATTTGTTGAATTATAGAAAGCTGACGCTTCCACCGCTGTGCGGAACACCATGACCAGCTCACGGTGTTTTGTTTTTGTAACGCTGTAACGGTTTATTCTCTCCACCATCGATTGCTCTTTCCAACGCTTTATCCAACATATTTAAACATGTTTTACTGACAACTGTATACATAAAACATTTGCAGGATACTTATACTACACTGTAAAAAATATAAATAATAATAATTATTGTCTTTATACAGGCGACTGCTTAACGGGATGAATTGATACAAAAGTAAGTCATATTTCAGTGAGATTACCAATATTATGCCAGTAGATTTGCTCCCCGTCTGTGTTTTCCCCCGTGTTTAAGTTCCTGCCCTGTGTTGATTGTTGTCATTTGTTTCACCTGCCCCTCGTTGTCTTTCCAATGGTCTGTCTTTTCTCCCTGTTCTTAAGTCCTAGTGTTTTCTATAGTCTCTCTCTTCCGTGCTTCGAACACTCTGCGATGTTTGCCAGTGGATTTTACCCGCCCCGCCGTTACTAATACAGATAATTAATCAGCTTCGCATTCATTGTGCTCGAGTGTGCAAGCTATACTATTATTGAATATCAGCATGCCGGTGGTATTCTACGACATCGGCACTCTGCTGCAACAGCAGTATGATATTAGTTACATAAGTGCCATTTATTTGCCATTTATTAAGTGTAGGCATAAAACCGACAACAGAATTGTTTGTTTACTTTATTTATAGGACCCATTCCATGAAAACCAAGTATTTATAGTTGTTTTTGAAATTAGCAATGTCGATGTGACACGGAGAAGTAGTAAGCCTTTCAAAGTGGACTGTTTGCTTCCTGGTCTGTATTGGCCAAAGAAGGGAAAGAGGCAGAGAAACAGGCGAATGAGAGAACAGTGTGTATGTTGCGTAGATTACTTCAGACAGTTTGTTTGGTAACGCCCCTATGAGGATATGGCCACCTACGTAGTATTCAGCAAAATATACAAGGTAAGGAACTAGGGATGTCACGATACCAGACATTTAGTAGTTGATACCAATACCAGTGAAATTCCACGGTTCTCGATACTCATTTCGATACCACGGGGCACAAAAAAGAAGAACATGACATTAAAAAGAATATATATATTATAATATATTCACATGTACTTAAATGAAATGTTGACACGAACAACAAAGAACTACATTCTGCCTCCCGTATCCTTTACTGTAGTCTGGACAGAGAGGCAGAATTCATGCGCAATATTAACACCTTGAAAACACTGCTGAAAATGAAACATACGTGGTTCAAAATAAACCCCTATAAAACTATGTTTAAACCGCGTTTTGCCATTTTATGAGTACGAGCAGTCAGCAGTAAAGCAGTCACAGCTACACATCTATGTGGAAGTCGGGGTGGGGTGGGCAGTGGCTTGTTCAACTTAAAGCAACAGTCACTGAAATCAGACAGATCTAAAGAGTCGTTGTATGATGGGGCTATTCCACATCATTTCTGTGGCATTTTCACCTAAGCTTTTCAACTACATTGTATTGAGAAGTCAACAAGTGAAAAGGGGCATGAAATGACTCCTTAAATACATTTGGCTGAGCAAACATGGGCTAACGAGTGTGTGCCTTTCTATGCCTTTTGTTAAATCAAAATTAAATGAAGAGAAGACAAAGGAGTCACAGGAAACTTAAACAGGCGAGCAACACGGCGCATATCCATCAATTTGCCTTGATGTAGAGGTATCATGTTGAAATGCAAACAGTTTATTTGTTTTTGGGCTGCTGAAAATAAATAAATGTTCTAACTGTTATTAGGTTTTTGTGTATTTTTATATTGATTGTAGTCTGCAAGAAAGTCTGAAAAGCCTTTACCTAGACTCTGATTGGTGGAACGCTAGCGATTTCCTTCACCTCTCGCTGCAGATTCAAAATTTGAGTCTCTAGAAAAAGTTGATAGAGCGTCGGGTTTCGATTGATAGGAACGGTCAGTCCAGCGGCTACACCAAAGAGTCAACCAGCGACCTGGCGATTTCTGTTGATAAGCAGTCGCTCCCACACGCACAAGCAAAAATCGCTGCGGTGTAGTTCTAGCTTAATAAGACTATGGTCCAATAGTCAAAACCACTTTTCCTTCACCTTAGTGGAAAATATCAGGCAATCAAGGAAAAATGTGAAGGATAATTCATAAGGACTTAGGAAAAGACAACTACGATGGTACTGTAAGAGAATCTGACTACTTGACTACATAAATATGTGAAAGCAAATGTTATTGATCTGATCTGCATCCATGTTTGGTCATGTTAACTGCTTGTTTTGGTTAACGACCAAACAGTATGATGCTTTAAAAGTTGCTGCCGCAAGGAGACATTGAGTGAGACAGAATGATCTCCTTTCATTTAGTAAAAGATGGTCCAGTGAACCCTATGTTGAAGAAGAAAAAGAACATAAGAAACACTGAAGCACCTTTGCTTTTTATTAAGAGAATTCAACCAGCTCTTATCATGGCTGCTACTTAGGTTCTTCCAGGTCATTGCACTCAGTTTGGAACCTGAAAAGTTTGATTTGTCATACCCCTACCAACACCCCCCCACACTCACACACCTTTTCATATTTCCAGTGCTCAGGATCAAGCTGATAAACAAGGCTTATCTATATGGCTACTAATAACACTAGAGGGCACATGCTGTATCACTATCCACCTTCTGTCTCGCCTTATCTCTTTATAAGTATGTTTACATCTGCTGTGGCTTGTGTGTTTGAGTCTGGAGTCTTTGTGTGTGAAATAGGGTTCTCAGTCTCACAGTGTTTCCCGTTGTAGGCACTCATGTGACACAACACAGCTATACGTGAGTGAGGACCTGCCTTGTGGGCACCAACGATTCAACAGGCTCCTCAGACATCCACATATCAGTCATCAGAGCTATAACTCAGTCTGCACACGGCAACCACATTCATCGGTATTCCATTCTGTGGGACGTTAAAAACCAAAACGTCAACGTCAAACCGGTCCCTGGACATCTGTGTTTTGCTGGTAGTTCCATAGAGGATCTGTGGTCTCGCAATCTATGCTGTTGTTGCAGCAGCAACACCCAACAAAGGCTCATATATTCTGTCTCCAGGGACGCTAACTAAATCCTTCCAGAAACAAAACATTCTACCTAATTCAGCAGTGAAGCCATCATTCCTCGAACATCCCGCAGGCCTCTGAATGTCAATGAGGGTCCTCACAGCAGAGCCTGCATATAAAACACTGCAAAGCACTGGGCCAGAATTCAAGGGTTGTAGTACACAATAAATATTAAAGTATTGACTAGGCACGTCTCAAATCATTTTTGTTGTGTGTCAGAATTTTACACCCTTTTTAAATATTTCTACAGAGATGTTGTTGTTACTAACTGATTTATTTGTGAGGTGACCCTACAGTTTATTTTCTGATGTTGGACAATAAAAGCATAAAGTTTGAATATTGAACCTTTTCGAAGGTTTACCACACCCACAAAATGCAGTGAAACAGAAACAGAACTAGAGCGTTAGGTAAGAAATGTTCTCTAAATGTATAGTACTGTATGTAGATGTTCGTACTGTAGTAACCATAACACCAGTGCTTCACAGGTGCTACTGTATTTCTTTCCGGTGTTTTTATTCCAACAGTGTGGATTAATATTTGACAGAAGCTCTAATACTGAGTTAAGTCTTTATTAACTTCCCTTAACAAAGAGCCGGCCCATGTTCAATATGCTGTGTGATTGCACTGGGTTCCACCCAAGTTTTCCCAAGCGTGCAAGTTTCACAGCTTTCTGGTTTTTATCTCTGGGATTTACAGGGAATCAACGGCCAACCTGATTGGCTGACAAAATGACATTCGCGCTGCTAGTCTGAACGTGCTCAGAGTAGCAGAGCAGTAAGCATCCTTAGGGGGAGAGAGAGACAGACAGAGAGACAGAGAGAGACAGACAGAGAGACAGAGAGAACGCATCAGGTCAACAAAGCAGACGTAGCCATTTTTCAGTCAAGCATTTGATAAAAGCGTTCTACTATAAAAAATAACATAAGCTGTCACAGTCATGCATTTCAAATATACTCACCAACTCTATGATAACATTTTACACTTTTTAAATGTACATCTAGACATTTAAACATTCAATTGCATGTATTGCTCTTTCCCCTTCTGTCTTGCACAAAGTTGCCCATCTCTGAGATAGGATGTACACGCACACACATTCATTTCAGAGAGCTTGCTCTTATCTCCAGAACATTAGCATAGCATTAAATGCGACCATTAGAAGGATATCATCCCCGACCAATTTGCCTTTAGAAAATAGTTGCAGTTTACTATTCAGGAGAACACAAAAGACCAGACACCCAGCCCCACGAACGTACACCCGCACACACACACCCACATGTCCTACACTAAAACCTGATTTGCTCTAATAGCAGGAGCTCATTCCTTTGGGCCAGGCTTGACAGAAAAGCGGTTCAAGGCTCACTTCTCTAGGGAATAGGGTAGAGATGGGAGAGAGCATACAAGCTATGGATGGGATTGGGAAAGAGTTGAGAACTTAGTACAGGCTTCGGCTGGGCTAATGCTCTTGGCTAGTTTCAGACTAGAACGACAGTGGTGATGTTATGCTGTTGTCAACTACAAGAGCATTTCTGGAAACAAATTGATAAGGGTATCTTTACAGGAGATAGCTGCTACACAATACACAGAACAGTTTGTTGAGCGACTCTGCTGGGACTGACAACGCTGTAATTTGCAGTAAACAAGGCCAGGAATGTGACTAATTCATCTCCTCACATATTTTTCAAGTGATAATGAAGTGAAACCTAGCCCTTATGAATGAAACATTTCACATCTCCTACCGTAAAGGTTTAAATGCACCCGTCAGAAGAATGTTGATTTGCCCAAATGCAAAATAGCAACATCAGAGAAATAAATGACCTTTTAAGCCACCGTGAACTGTAAAAGAGCCATGATTGAGATCAGAGGTTCTCATTTCAAGTTAACAGCCGTCGTCAGCGTGTGCAATCTGCAATGCAGAACGGCATAGCTTGCGAGAGCCCTAAGAACATGAGTTATGCAAACCGTACTGTCGACAATCATATGAAGACTGAGGCTCACAGAGACCATAGCGCCTTTTTATCATCAGACCGCACTCCACGCAAAACTGGCTATCAAATCGCCGTGGTGACAGTTTGACAAGGCCTTAACGCGGTGGGGGGATGGAGGCAGGGGAGCGAGGAGATAGCGGAGGGAGTGCAGGAGAGTGTGAACTTTAGGCCCGGCGGGGAGCGAACAAGCTGCCCATCTGACAGCAGGGCCAGCCGGCCTGATGTTTGATGAAGTGGCAGCCTGACCTTTCCCAGGCTCCAGGGGGTGCCGAGATGCTCACTCACCTGCAGGCCAGGAAACTCAGCATGCTCTGCTCATTATGGGCCCAGTATATCAATCTACGCTGCAGATATTCCTCCTGTTCACCAGGAAATATTAAATGTCAAGTGGCACTGGGAGGAGGGGAACACTGGTTAAAAGGGAGATGTTATTGGAAGGAAATGTAAAGTGTCGAGGGATACAGAGGCACATGCGGAGCAAGGGTGGGCGGTTATGGCTTTGTCGGTGCCAAGGTGAAGATACATTAGGACAGTGTTCAAACTAAGGTTTGCCCATTGAAACGCACTTCATTTATAACCTGTGGTTAGGATATGCTAGTGGTGTCTATCAGCACAAAGGTCATGGGTTCGATTCCCAAAATACCCAGCGAATCTTTAAGCATTCTTGTGCAAAACGCCTAATTGATGCTTAAAACATTATTAGAGTTTATACACAATATAAAAAGCAACTTTGCATTTTGAGAAAGTATGATTATAATAGCAAAATATCTTCTTGTATGCTTCTTTTTTTTGGCATCCCATGAATGAATTACATTTGGAATTCTCCTTATTTTACATCAGTGTGGGTTTCTTTCATTTCCCCTTAATTTGTTTCTGAGACCAACCCACCTATATACACTTCACCTCCTCAAGATGATGTGAATAGAAGAAATATAGAGAAAGAATAAGTAAATTACAAAATTGGAGTGGGAGAGAGTGAGAGCGAGTGAGTGAGAGAGCAAGAGAGCGAGAGAGAGAGTGTGAGAGAGAGAGAGAGAGCGAGTGTGTGTATGAAGGTATGGTTGGGAACATCAGTGCCACACACACACACCCGGCGCTACGATCTCAGGGCTCGCCAAGCTTCGTGAATAGCGAACGCCAATAACTCAAACGTCTAATCAATCACCTTCCTTACCAAGGAACATAAACACAAAGGGCTTTATTGAACGCTGAGGTTATATACACACCTTTGCCTCAGATTATAACTGATGACCCTGGGCTGAGAGCAGTCAATATGGTGACTAGCGGCATCGCCCTTGATATATCTGGTCGTGGCGGCCGGACGGGAGCCGCAGTAGCTTGTGACAAATTTGTCATGTCCCGGTCTGGTATTTCCCCATGTAATCGATACATACCCGGGTCGGTAGAGATGGAGACGGCCCCGCTTCCTGATCAGCGGCACAGGAAAGACTCATGCGACACACAAGATCAATCGCAGCGCCAGGCTAATGGACAGTAACAGTACAAAATCATGCTATACTGTAGTTTCTTCTTCCAGGAAATAAATAATTACATCCAACCCTGATTGGGAAACTAGCATTCTGGGAGTGTCAAAGACTTAAACCCTTTCAGGAATCATGACTAATCTAACAGAATACGGTTGTTTTATACCATCAACAAGATTATGACCCAAGATGTTATGGAATAAACAGTATAGACGTGATAAGAATAAGAACAGGTGTGTGTGTGTACACCTTTAAGAGTAAACATGTTCACGAGTCTATGCGTGTGTATTGCATGTGTCTGCCTGCCTGTCAGAGACCATCTGCTAGTCAGTATGGGTCTGGTGATGGAGCCAGAAGTGACACTGTTATCAATTAAAACCAGCCTGACTGGGCTCTCTGGGAGGGACCTGCTGTATGCAGGAATAGTGCGCGCCATGTGACATCATTGCTGCTGCGTCTGCCGGTGGTACATTCAGGTGCCAGGTTCATTTACTGTGCCGCCTTTAGAAACAGAGTGTCTTAAAAGCTTTTATGAATGATATGCTTTATGGCTACATTGATCGATGGCCGCAATTGTAAACTCGGGTTTTGACTGTATGCGACGTAGTGGTTTATCAACCCAGGTAAGCCTGTAGGGACTTTATTAGTACAATGCAAATAAATGATTTCTACTAATATTACAACTACTACGTTAGACACACTATAGACACCGTATGATTTGAGCGCCATACACACACACACATCATGAAGCACACTATGATTAAAAAGGCTCTTCAAAGTTAATTCCGATGTGTGGAATATTCTCCCTGGCTCACCATGGGTAATATCCCTCTAATGTAAGGGGAATACACAGGTACCATTTCTTCCATTGTCCCTCTCACTATCTGTAATGATCTAATTAAACAGCCACAGTCAGACCAATGAGATGAAGGCCTTTGCAGCATAGGGGTGAACATTCTAGCGTAATTGACTCTCGGAGCTAAAAAGGCAAATTATGTTCTTTTAGACACAGCTCTGCTCCAACGCATGTCTGCTGCTTAACACTGGAGAAACTAGCTCATGCTGTAGCAGGTTGTGTCATTACCCACAATCCTTTTTTTGTGATGGGAAGTAAATGCTCTCTGCTCTTATGTATACAGCGCAGTAGCACAGTGTGCCCATAAACAGCACACGCACACACACACAAATGAGCACGCACAGATGAACTGACCATCTCATCTGAACAGTTTTGTAGAAACTCGTAAAAGCTACAACTCAACTTGTTGACAGCAAGATACATTAATTTCAATTCAATTCAGGTAAAAAGGTTTTCAATACAGAAACTCCTTCAGTAAGACATATTGCACTTCGCAGCTAACAGCAGTCTGAATGTCACTTAAAGGTTAAAGGTATTATGTTTGCAGTGATGCCAGGGTGAACATGTGCCCATCTGCAGTTTTATGTGTGCAAACAAAAGTCATGAAACAAAAACAAAAAACAAGGGACTTAATTTGTCAGGTGTGCAGTCTGCTTGCTTCACTGTTGAGTCAGTGTGACGTTTCCCGATTGGTTAGAACAGAGCTAATCTGCTGATAAAACCAAAGACAATTGTCTGCAGTGAGGCTCTCCGCCTCGCCGGCGTTCCAGCAGAAGTGAATTTAGTCAGCTTCACTTTGACCACAATGCCAAACTGTGACATCACGACTGAAAGTCCAAACCAAAAATACCCTCTCTCTGCCCTGTCTATCTCATCTGTCCATCTGTATCTCTGCCTGTCTCTCCACACAACTCAGTCTGTCTGTCTCACTAGAATAGAAGCATCCCATCTGGCCATCTTTACCTTTAGCTCTCCACCTCTTGAACTCCATACCCACCCACCCCCCTTCTTTTTATCTCATACACTCTCCGTCTTGTTAGAGTTCCATTCCTTTCCCTTTCCTGTGAGGACTCTACACTACAAGACTAGAGCAGTGACTAGCAGACCCCTCTGACATACTGTAGGGTGGACCCGTACATTTGAAACACTCAAGTTGGTCAGTCTCATTCAAAACAGTCACCTCCTGCAAGTAACCCCCCCCCCCATCGCCTATGTGTGGCTTTCCTTAATTTAAAACGAACTAAAAGATCTAAGTGGATAAATGTCTGTTTATTTATTTTAAACATCTCTCCACACATGCACATGCGCACACACACACGCACACACACACACACACACACACACACACACACACACACACACACACACACACACCAGTAGAAGCCCTAAAACTGACCAAAACCAGATTAGTCTCCAATTACTAGCCTGTCCATGTATTAGAGATACTCCAGGGCCCAGTGTGTTCTGTCAGATCATATCCTGTTTGGTAACATAGACAACAGTTGCTGCCCAACCCAGCAGTCATCACACGTAATACTGTTGCTACTGGAAGAGGTACTGCTGACTGGGACTGATGCTGTTTATAGAGCAGCAGATATAGGGTTAGTACTAGTAGTTAGTACCTGTCACGATAATTACTATATCAACTTACCATGCGATATATGGACTTAACCTCCATTATTTTTCAGACCGCAATAATAGTGTATTTACACGCGTGTTGCTGGCATAAGACAGTAAAGCCATGATGCGCTGCTCTTGTGCTCGTCTGAATGACCGCAGGCAGCGCTACACACACACACACACACACACACAGTGAGAGCAGACAGCGATTGTCTAACATTTTTTCGTTTGCTTAGAGTTCGCCACGAACATAAGCAAATGGGTTGAGGAGCTAAATCTCGGCGAACACACATTTACACTTAAGGAAGAGTGACAGTTTAAATCTAATGGTTTTTTAATGTTTACAGAAAACATTCAAAATTCAAGTTCAAAGCAAACATGTTCACTACGAACGTTTGACAATTGTGAACGCACCTCTATATCATTCTGCTACTGTACCGGTTCAAGTTTCTACCGCTCTACATAAGAAAATATGGAAATGTATCACTGCAAACCTGATATGATTATAGTACTGTAAGTTGACATTTGAATGATTTCTTAATGGTAACAATTTTGGGTTCGCTTTACGAGGCATGCTACTTACCCACATACTGTAACGATCTCCCAAATATATGAAGTTTCTACTCCTTATCAGAGGGTAAATCACAGCCAGCCAATAGCAGATCCATGTTAGTACTTCTACTGCAGCAGATACATGTTAGTACTTCTACTGCAGAATATACATGTTAGTAGGTATACAGCATATACATGTTAGTACTTCTACTGCAGCAGATACGTGTTAGTAGTTATACAGCATATACATGTTAGTACTTCTACTGCATCAGATAGATGTTAGTACCTCTACTGCAGCAGATACATGGTTAGTAATTCTACTGCATCAGATACATGTTAGTACCTCTACTGCAGCAGATACATCCTAGTACCTCTATTCTATTGCAGCAGATACATGTTAGTACTTCTACTGCATCAGATACATGTTAGCACTTCTACTGCAGCAGATACATGTTAGTACCTCTACTGCAGCAGATACATGGTTAGTAATTCTACTGCATCAGATACATCTTAGTACCTCTACTGCAGCAGATACATCCTAGTACCTCTATTCTATTGCAGCAGATACATGTTAGTACTTCTACTGCATCAGATACATGTTAGCACTTCTACTGCAGCAGATACATGTTAGTACCTCTACTGCAGCAGATACATACTTCTACATGAGACCCAATAGGATTCGTCTCCAGACACATAGAAAGACACCAGTACCGTTCACACATCTGCCAATTACAGTTAACAGGATTTCCAAGAGCTAAACGTCTTAACAAGCAGAGTGATCAGAAAGTAGTGTGCTATGAGGTGTGTTAAAGGTGAAGTCAGCAATTGTGAGCCAATATGCATCCTCACAGTCAGCTATAGCTGCCCATCCGGTGTGTGTGGAAACGATAATCTGGTGTTTCTACACAGCCCTTCGCACAAACAAAGTGGTGCAGATCGCACACCACACAACATTATTCTCTTACCTTGGTAATGCGTTTCCAGTGTGGAGCTTCTGAGGGCGCACCCTATGGCATTGAAAGGAGAGTTGTTTTTGTTGTGATCAATTTCAAATAGCAATCTTTCTCCAGAATGACCACCTTTAAGCTCAGGTCAGGTCCTTACAGTATTCTTCTCATGTTAGAGGAGCATCATGCATCCAGTTCTCCAGCCCAGCTGAGAGAACTGATCGTCATAGGAGGCAATGGTATCAGAGAGAAGATCATCCTCCGAATGTACAGTATGTTTCTGCCAAACATCTCTGTGTGGCAAGCTGTTTTGACTGACTAGTATCTATTCTGTATTCAGATACTAGCACTAGTAACTATTCAAATAGGTACTAGTATCTTTATTCCAAACACTCTGACGAAGGAAGCAGCCAAAACGCGTAGGTGTCTTAGGCCATATATTAAATGTTTTATAAATCCACACAATTTGTATCACCACTGGTTTTACCCATTTTGTGGTTTTACTCTCTCTTGAGGTACTAGTATCTATTCTAACTGTACTAGTAGGCCTGTCATGATAACTATTTTTGTTGGGCAATATGTTGTCCTAGAAATAATGTATTAATAACTATATTGTCAGTCATATAAACAATGTTGTTCCGCTATTGTCATGTGACATCAATTGATCAGGTTAAACCAATTTCATTGCTTGACTAAGTATTAAAAATAAACCTTGAAGTGAGAAAAAAACAAATGCCACATTTTCGCATTTATTATTCCAAATGTAGTTGCCGGGAATTATGCAGCTGTCGCAAAACAAAAACAACCAACAAACAACATTAAATCCTCAAGGAACAATTATTTCACCTGCCGGTCTGCTCTGTGTGTTTGTGTGTGTGTGTGTGTGTGGGTGCACCGCTGTCTGCAGGCAGGCAGACTAGAGCACAGAAGCAGCACAACATGGCTAAATATCTTACTGTATGTCAGCAACACGCATGTAAATACAACAGGCAATAAAATGTATTAAGGTCATGTCGATAATTTGCATGATAAGTCGATATCGTAATTTTTGTGACAGGCCTATTTACTAAAAATATTTTGTCTAACTATTTTGAACTATCAGTAGTCATTTTGACTAGTAATTACCAATGACAAGTAAAAATTAAATAGTTACTACACTACTAAGAATGAAAATGTTACTAGTACTGTAATTATTGGAATATATACTGTAGTATCTAATCAACAGATACTATCTAATGAATTAGATACTAGTGTCTAACAGATATAACTAGTATCTTGGAGAATAAATGTAAAAACAGCTTGCCATATTTCTGTGCATTTTACAATGGAAAGACTGTGGGCTAGTTTTTTTTTTACAGGTTGAAATAAAATAAATATTATATACTGTATTATAATAACATATGTAAAATAATAATTCCACAAAGTGAATGGAGAAACTGAATTAAGAGCCAAGAATAATAAGTAACTGTACAGTATCAAATCATAAATGGTACTGCCTTTACTAAAGCTATATATTGTAACAATATAACTGGGGAAAGTATACCTATAAAATACTTTTTAATGCAATACAATACTTTTTAATGCAATACAATGTTAGTATTACTAACATTTATATCAGGGGTGCCCAATCCTGGAGAGCTACTGCCCTGCATGTTTTAGATGTCTCCCTGCTCCAACACACCTGACTCAAAGAAATCATTCATTATCAGTCTCTGCAGAAGCCTGATTACAACATATTCATTAGAATCAAGAGTGTTGGAAATTGCGCTTTCCGAAATTGAGAAGTAGATTTTCATTGGCTGTTAGCATTGTCACTCACAAAGTCTGTATCTGTAATTCCGGTGCGATGCTAGTGCAGTAGCCTACTTTATTTACTAATTTCAGTTGTTACATATTTTAAGCACTAACATTAGCCTACTTATCTAACAGAGCAATACCTGGCAACAGCCAGAGTCATGTTTGTAAGTAACAAATTCCTCTGTATAAGTTTAATGTCTGACTTTGTCATTGAGTTACGTAGTTGGTTGATGTGCATGTCAATCTGATCAAAATCCTCTCCTGTCAAGTAGGCGGATTTTGACGCAGTTAGTCAGTGCTGTGTTCCAGACTTTACGTACAGTAAGACTAGCTCTGAGAGACTAAGACGGTGCTAACCATACAATACAGTTAGTCACTGGTGACTAGAGATGGGGCAATATATTGATATGACAAAATACCTTATGTCATCCTTTTGTGATACGTTATCAATCAGCCAAATATCGATTTCAATTAATACATTATTATAACATGCATACATGCGCTCAAAACAGACTAGGGTTAGGTCAATTTTAATAGATGAGTCACTACCTCATAAATCCTTGTGGTGGCGGTTGTCAAATGAATGAGAGTAAACAGATAAAATAACGCAAAGAGAGGCACCTATGGATCAATGCGCCAGTTCGCCAATGCGCCATAAATTGATTAAGGCTAAGCCTATCAGAAATTATAGCCCTGCAGTCAGGTCAAAAGTTGGTCTCTCTAAACAGGTACACATGCTCAAACACAGCGGAGGGTAGGGTACAGCGTGTGTTCTCTCATCATGTTCATCTCATTATGCATTACCGAACAGTAAAATACCTTTATCACTATCTCGCCACACCCAAACAATTTGTCTGTTTATTTTAGTAGCCTATACCCAGACGCTATTACAATATAGGATATGCCTTGCAATTTATTATGCTACTTTAAATAAGGTAAACTCAGCTATTGCAAGCTAAATGTAAGGGAATACACTTTTAGTCAAATTCAACAAATATCTCCTCGCATTTTGCTATTTATACCCTCTCGTCTACCTGGGTAAACTCCAACGTAGTGGCGCTCAGCCGGGGATTTGTGAGTATCCCCACACCCGCCCGTCGCCTCACACCCTGGGCAAATCCAGAGTAGAATAAAGTCCATCCCCTATCCAGGAGAACGGTTCCAGAACCAAGACTGTGTGTAGAGGTAAGCCCCA
>JAODUE010082842.1:0-14563 GCA_027564755.1 Amblyopsis hoosieri
TAGACCGTGCTAATGAGAATATCCGGATCCTGGGCTCCCCTGAAACGCAGGTGCATGTTACAGAAACGTTCACCATGGAATACAGTAACAGCAAAATGTTCAATATTAACGTTAACTTTGCTATTTAATAGCTGTACAACATCTTCCCGTGGATGGGCAAATGGTTTGGTAACTTGAAGAAATCAGCAATTAATATGACAGCCAACAAGAAACAGATGAAGGAATTAACCAAAGGTTTACAGCAGACTCTGAACCCCAACATGTCCAGAGGGTTCATTGATTCTTTTCTGGTCCGCAAGCAAGCTATGGAGGTATGAAAACATAATACCATTAGACTACAGCACTGATATTACTCTGTGTGCGCGTGTGTGTGTGTGTGTGTTTAGATAAAAAAAAAAAAAAGATTTACATGATAGTCTAGTCCAGAGGTCTTAAACGTTTTTCAGGCCAAGGACCCTTTGGCTAATAGAAACATGGCACATGGGACCGCCTATCACATTTGGTATAAAATAGTTAGTTGCCGGGCCAACAATAATGCGCATGGCGGCCTATAAAATTATGCCACTAATTTAAGCCATTAAAGTGTACATTTATAGAATTGTTAGATTCCTTCCAACGCATATAATAATGTAACCTGACATGGCAGATTAATTGTTGTCACATCTCCATCTGGGGAGCCGTATTGACGTCGTACATAATTTGTAAAGGGCAGGTACTTTAAAAAAGTAAAGTTGATTGGATGAAGCAGCTGGTCGTTTTCGCTGTCGGCAATGCTACACCACGCCTGTATAACTATAACGCTGATTGGAAAGTTCAGTCACTACTCGGACACATTAAAAGTATTCCTAGTAGCTTTCCAGACTGATTCTCACAGCAAAATTAAACTGAATCTCACGTGATCAGGATGGTCTCGCGAGGCTAATAATAATGGCCGTCGATCTAGATTTTGTTGATATGATGCTGTAAGGTAAGATAATAAATTAATATTTTAAATGTTTAATTTAAACATATTTATTATGTTTAACTAGGAATCTGGGAATGTGACCTCTCACTTCCATGAAGAAAACCTTTTGTCAACTGTTGCCAATCTATTTGTTGCTGGTACGGACACAACAGGAACTACATTGAGATGGTGTATTCTGATTATGGCCAAGTATCCAGAAATACAGGGTAAGAATCTGCCACACATTACTTGTGTAAGAGCATAATCTCCTACTGCATTTAGGTGTTACCATGATATAATTAACAATTACCTTATTCACGAAAGTATGTCCTTTACCCATAGCCTACCTCTCTCTACTTTGATATTTCCTAACCAGATTTTTTTTTGCACATTTTATTGCTTTGGTATAGGGCTATGTTTTTATTTGCGCCTGCCACAATCTTCTGTACAGCCACATTAGACAAAAACAATTTTATTAAGTTGAAAAAAGTAATTGTGGATCTTGTGATCTTGGTCATATGACCAACTCAACCCACTCGTTACTTAAAATACAATAATTAAACAACCATTATGCAACATGTCAAGCCCTGGAGTGGTTTCTGTAATCTTAAATTCACACTGCACCTATTGCACAAAGTACAAGTCGTTATCCTTCTGATACCATCCTGATTTCACAAGCTATAGAGTTTGGTGAGTATCAGTCTGGAACCCTTCAATTCAAATGTGTTTGTTATAAAGGCAGTGCTAATATATAACAAACTTGCTTACAAACATCTGGACTTCCTACCATCCAGACTAATACTTGCAGCAAAATGCAATGGAGTTCGCGAGATCAGGACAATGTACAACTCCATGTTCATTCCAAATTAATTAAATTGTGCAACTATAGGATTTAACTTGTGCCAACAAAATGTTTACACCTGGTTAACACTGGTTTTACCTTACACACAGTCTACCTTAGTGTGCTTGTAAACATTACTTATTAATTATTAAACCTTTATACGGCCTGGCTAGGGATATATCATTTTAGCCATAAAACATTTAGCAACAGAGAAGTAATCTGGGCTCCAGGATCATAGAGTTTAACCCCCAGGCCTTTTCATAAATCCATCCTGCTTATGGTAGGATATACTAGTGGTTATGGTGGTCATCTCCCACTCAAACGGTCATGGGGTCATCATCAACAAATCTGGTCTACCTATCAGCATTACTGAGCAAGATGCCTAAAGCCCCTTTCTTCACCTCAATACATTGTAGTTGACCAAATGACCTAATTGTACAGAATTTCTGTCTCCAGACCAGGTCCAGGAGGAGCTGAGCAGGGTGATAGGGAGTCGTCAGGTCCAGGTAGAAGACAGGAAGAACCTGCCCTATACTGATGCTGTCATCCATGAGACACAGAGACTGGCCAACATTGCCCCCATGGCAATCCCTCATGTGACCACCCAAGATGTCACCTTCCATGGATACTTTATTAAAAAGGTCTGCCTTATTCATTAAAATAGTTACCTTCATGTAATGCCTGCATAAATGAAGT
The DNA here is from genome assembly GCA_027564755.1 of Amblyopsis hoosieri. Taxonomy (NCBI): domain Eukaryota; kingdom Metazoa; phylum Chordata; class Actinopteri; order Percopsiformes; family Amblyopsidae; genus Amblyopsis; species Amblyopsis hoosieri. Next base: position 2,481 of record JAODUE010082842.1, read on the forward strand.
GTAGCCTATGGCTTACTTCATATTTGTGCTTTTCCACTGCTGGTACCAGCTCAACTCAACTTGCCTTTTTTGCTTTTCCATTGGGCAAAAGTTGGTACTTTTTCTAGTTCCTGCTTTGTTGAGGTTCCAAGCGAGCTGAGGCGATACCAAAATGTTACGTGACAACAATGCAGACTACTGATTGGATTAAATCGTCATTGTGCAACACGGACATACATAGACTACGGCAAGTACTGAAGCCTATAGCGCAGCCGCAACTTTTTATTTACCTTTTAATAAATGGCAAAATGCAAAAACCTGCCGTGATCAATTGAGGAAGTGAAGATTGTTCTCAGTTGTCTACTGAGAGCTGGACAGGGCAATTCACGTAAGTGAAGGTTGACCAAGATGTCTATGAACTGTTGGCTGCACACGGCTACCGAAGGACATTCCAACTAGGGACATGTTCCAAAATTAAAAATGACTACCGATGCAGGATTGGTTCGAACAGCGTCGTCGCTATGGTGACCAGGTACAACTGAGTGGGTAGTATCTGCAGTGAAAAAAAGACCTGTGCCAAGGTGAGTAGAGTGGAGTAGAGCTCATACTATGCAATGGAAAAGCTTCCTAAAGCGAGTAGAGGCGAGGCGGGTAGAGTCGAGCTGGTACCAGCAGTGGAAGAGTGGAGTGGAGATCTACTGTGAATTTATGTCTACAGGGGACCACAGTGTTTCCTCTTTTGACATCTGTCTTGCTCGATGAGAGCGAATGGAAGACCCCACACAAATATAATCCTTCCCACTTTCTGGATAAAGATGGGAAGTTTGTCAAGAGAGATGCCTTCATACCGTTCTCTGCAGGTAAGCAAATTCAGTTAGTTTGAATGGAAGACGATGAAGCCTTTTTAATGTAAATAGAATAATGTTTAAGAACAAAAAAAGATGACCCCCCTTCCCCCCTCCAATATTGTGCGGATTTCTAGCCGTGGCAATTAGAAGCAAACAATCACATGACGTCTTCGTGGCCCTGTGTAAATCACTTCCTACTAGTTGGAATACTTTTCTGATGTCTGTGGATTTATTTGAAAAGAATTAGCCAACTTCTTAAATGTTTATTAAATGTCTCTGCCATTAATATGCTATTATTATTAGATTGGCCTTGGCATTGCATATGGTTTTTAATAACATTTTAAAATGTATACATTTTACAATTACATAATAGTCAAACATTTTTAATGCATGTTTGACCTCAATGCTAATGAGATCAAGCGGCCCCACCCCACTGTGAACTTTAGCACCCCGTGTACCTCAGGTTGGGAATCACTGGTCTAAAGAGATAATAAAAGGCTGTATTCATTTTGACATACTGTACATGTAATTTTGTTAAAATTATACTGTTTTACATGCATCTCTAATGATGTCCCTGGGGCAAAAAATGCTAAATGAAATGAAAATAGAAAACATTTTGGGCCATGAGTACACACACACACACATGTATTTTAGATCACGCTGAGAAAGCCCTTGTTCTGTTTAGGCCGGAGGGTGTGTCTCGGAGAAAGTCTGGCCCGGATGGAGCTCTTCCTGTTCTTCACCTCCCTTCTCCAGCGCTTTCGATTCACTCCTCCACCTGGAGTAACAGAGGATGAGCTGGACCTGACACCATCTGTGGGCTTTACCCTTAATCCTTCACCTCACAAGCTATGTGCTGTCAATCGAGTCTAAGCAGAAGGACTGAAATTTCTATATATTATTCTTAACAGTGATGACAAAATATGTTCCACAGAAAAATCATTTTAGTATGTTAAGTATTTTTTATATGTTGTCTGTTCTATTACTGTTCATTACCCCAGCCAAATTAGGACAGAAGACTGTTCTTCAAAAGTGAAAGAATGTATTTCATATAAAATTGTGCAATTTAAACAAATGTGTTTTTGTTTCCTTTCCTGCGGTTGCAGCCTTATTGGATTAACAGGAATTATTTTTTTAGATGCACTATATTGCCAAAAGTTTTGGGATGCCTGCCTTTACATGCACATGAAGGTTAACGACATCCCATTCTTAATCCGTAGGGTTTAATATGGAGTTGGCCCATCCTTTGCAGCTATAACAGGTTCAACTCTTCTGGGAGGGCTGTCCACGAGTATGTTCATGAGAATTTTTGACCATTCTTCTAGAAGCGCAGTTGTGAGTTCAGGCATAGATGTTGGACGAGAAGGCCTAACTTGTAGTCTCCGCTCTAATGCATCCACGGTGTTCTATCGGGTTGAGGCCAGTCAAGTTCCTCCACACCAAACTCGCTCATCCATGTCTTTATGGACCTTGCTTTGTGCACTGGTGCGGTCATGTTGAAACAGGAAGGGGCCATCCCCAAACTGTTTCCACAAAGTTGGGAGCATGAAATTGTCCAAAATGCCTTAGTATGCTGAAGCATTAACAGTTTCTTTCACTGGAACTAAGGGGCCTGAATTCAATGATTCGGAGGGGTGTCCCAATACTTTTGGCAATATAGTATAGATAGATTTTTTTATTTCATAAGGTAATTAAGTACATTTTTATTCAAGGTTTGCTAGCTACCCATTCATGTGCATGCTAAATTAACCCCCATGCTTTTGAGGGAGCACCCATATGGCATTGAAGAGGTGTTTTGTTTTGATCAATCTCAAATATCAACAATTTTTCTCCAGAATGACTGACTACACCTTTAACTACCTGAGTAGTTATTTACATTGTGTGGCTGCTGTATTTTGATACAGGGTATCTTGTATTTTATTTTAAAATACATTTTGATGTATTGCCGGTCCCTTGTTGTTGATAATCAAAGCAGTTACCTAAAATCCAATCATATGAAACTGCAATTTTCGTCTGATGCCATAAGATGGCAAAAAATGCTATTTTCCTTGAAACAAACACAAACGCTCTTGGTCAATGACGCCTCTCGGTGATAGATATGAATGCTGCTTATTAGTGAACTTAATTTTGGATTAAATATGAGTGGCACGTCACCTGTTCATACATAGGTTCTATAATTCAGTCAGTGGTGAGCTACACAACTGATTACACATACTGTATTTTCAGGAATATAAGGTTTCAAATGTGTTCGAATGATAATTTCATTAATCTTAAAGAAACAAGTTTTTTTTCTTTATATCTTACAATAAGCATAACATCCTTTTGATGCTATTCTTTGACTTGTAATAGGGAGAATAAGATCTTTGTTAATGCCCTTATGTGCTTAAGAAGCCAGATACTGCACTATGTAACTTTGGTGTCCTGGCTGGTACACCTTTCGCAAACAGACTGCATATGAGTCTGTGTGGAAGGAATAGATTAAAATACCTGACAAGAGTAAGTCATGGACTGGCTTTTACTGCTGGAGTGATCAAATGCATGCCATTGCAAACATTATACTGTAGTCTAGGCTACTGTATTGTCCTTTATGACGTTAGCTATAGGCTAATGATGTGTGGCAGAAAGTAAGAAAACAATGATAATCCGATACATCCAAAGATTGTCAGTCATTTTGTTGTAGTACCCTATGGTGCCGAGAGGAGCTATTCCCTCGTTAGTGTACTTTATAGGCTATGAGTTTACACGCAGCGATGGCTTCTTCAGATTATCTTACACTAGAGGACTTTGAAATTACTTTAGAAAGACTTTGAAAATACTCAAATCTGACACTCTCACACATCTAAAGACAATGTGTCATTATAGTCACAGCTTTTATAGTGTAGCATGAGAGTTTGCGCTTCACACCCCAGGTCCATAGGCTACAGTGTAGGGCTGGGCGATTTGAGCAAACATTTAACAATAGCTAGCAAATTCTAATAATGAATTAGCCTATTATAAAACTGCAAACACTTATTTGGCCACAATTAAGAAAATGTAAGAATTGATTTCTTTCAATCATTTAGCCTATTGACAGCAAGGTTATAATTGTAAATGAAAACCAATGAAATAACGAAAACTAGGTGGAAAAAACATTGTCGTTAACTGAAATAAAAACGAACTAAAACTATATTGTCTGATTGCAAAACTAACTTAAATAAAATACAATTATAGAGTAAATGTCGTTAGTTTTCGTTTCTAAAATGTTATGTTTGTTGATTTTTTATTACACAATAGCCTAATAACAAAAAAAGAACACAAATACAAGCAGGACTCCTAGCATCCAATGTACATTAAGAAAGCTGCTCTTCACTACCATAATTGTACTGTACATGAAATATTAAATTACAAACACACCGTGTGTCAGAAGCACACATTCACATTATTTTCAATGTATAATACAAGTGTGTGCATTGGAAGTTTTGGCTTCCATACTTTTTCTGATCTTGACAAATTGCAGGTGTTACAAAACACTAAAGCCAACACTAAAGCTATAAAAACTTAACTGAAAGTAGGCATTACAAATTTTGTTTTTGTAACTAAACTAAATTAGCAAACCCTCTTTAAAAACTAAACTGAATTTGAAAACCAAAAGTCAAAATTAAATAAAATTAAAAACTAATGAACAATGCAAAACTATAATAACCTTGATTGACAGGCACACAAATTAATCAAATAATAGAATGTACTTACTTTATTTATTTATTTAAACCATTTAGGGTAAGTGACAGAGGCACACAAATTAATCAAATTATCTGGACCTTAGAAGACTTAGACTACTAAATGTAACTGCAATAAACAAAGGGATTGGTGAGTGACATGCATAATGATTTAAGGCAAGTTTTGATGAGGACATGAGATCAAGTCTTGATTTTGCACATACAGTAGCATGTGAAGATGCATTTAATATATGCCAAATGTTGTTTTCTTACCACAGCGCTAATTGCCTCCTGGAATTTTGTATCTTGGTGAGCATAATCAGTCAAATCATGTCATTGATTGTACAGACATCCTTTATAAAGATAGTTCAATTTCATGTAAACATTAACATTTGCACCATGACAAAGCCTACTGTACTATTCCATTGCGATCCAAAGTAGAACAAGGTGTACTGTGCCTTAATTGCCTATAATTCATTAATCGTCATAACGTTTAGATAATAAATACTGAGTCTAGAACGGGGAACATCATATTAAGAGACAGAGCTTGCTAATTCAGCATGCTTTACTAGACTAGGTCGATCAACAGACAAGGTCTTGTTAAAGCCATCCTTTTCATCAAGATTATTTCTTTGTTATCATATTCCTCGGATGGAACATTGAAAAACATTTTATATTCAGATATTACCTGATTAGGACCAGGTTTGGTGATACTGCATGGCTCTATTGGATGATTTCTTCTTGCAGCCCCCCAGTTCCAGCGCCATTCTGGGGGCTATTCTGTTCCTGCTGGTTTTCTATTTAATCTGTTCTGGTTCCATATTTAACAAGCTGAAAAATGAGCCCCCAGGACCGAGGCCCCTACCCTTCCTTGGGAATTTGCTGCAGTTAGATCATAGTATGCCTACCCGGACCCTCTGTAAGGTAATGTAGAAATGTATAGTGTCAGCAAACAGTAAATCAAGGATAAATGTAATTTAAATATGTAAGCTTTTACTCAGGGGTGAAACACAGAACACACATACATGTATTGTACAGATGTATAGATATGTATAAATGAATAGTCAAAAGTAAAAGTGCCAATATTATTTGAGTGTACAGTATATCTGTGATTACAGCATCTCAAACTTTGCATATGGTAATAACTGAATATGCAACCCACATCTCAGATGTCTAAGAAGTTTGGATCAGTCTTCACGTTTTATTTTGGATCCAAAAAAGTGGTGGTCCTTGCAGGATACAAGACAATCAAGCAGGCTTTGGTGAACCACAAAGATTTTGGAACAAAAGGGACTACCCCAATACTCAAAGACCTAGATTTAACACATGGTAAACAAAATACATAAAATATTTTTCCTTTGTTCATTAGTTACATTTAATTGAAGTAATTTATTGGTGCTGTAGAGTGTTGCAATGAAACAAACAAGATTAAAAAATGTTGAGCATTAAACACTTAATTTCCTGCATTTTATGAGTTTTTCTGCATCAATTTATGGTGGAAATGTCGTTATTTATACAAAATAAATAAAACAATTCATGCACCAGGTGACATTTCAAAACATATTAAAAAATAATGCATAAGGCGCACACGAATCCTATAATGCTTTCAAATTCTCCTATTTAGCTCCTACATTAGGCTATAATTTAGCATAATATTATCCATGCTGAGTCAACCCATATAGGCGCAGGCACTTGCAGAGTTGTGCTCAAAATATAAAGAAGGGCTTCTATCACAATGGAGCTAATTTTAAGCAATTTCATTATTGAGAGTTATTAATAATCAATACTTACTACACTTCTTTTCCTGAGGGGACCCACTTTATAGATGGCGTTCGGTACACAAAACTGCATAACCTCACAACAATTATGCAGGCAACAACTACGCGCAATACAGCCTAGCCTAACATTACCATCTAAACAGCCATATCATAGATTAACCTCTGCCACACACCATAATAACACACAGAACAATAGCATGAAATATTTCTCAATTTAACCCAACCGCAATTGTGAAATGCGCTGCACTAGCCTGATGCCAAATATCTGTAGGATTATACTAATAACCTATAAGCATTATAGGAGGTCAGGGGTATCAAGCCATAGCATATGCATTGTTAACAAGGCTATGGATTATCATCTCCGAGTCAAACATTAACAATGAAAGCTGACATCGGCGCACCATGACAGATGAAATTTACGGTTGCGATTCAGATTGACCAAACTGTGGAATAGTTCTCTCAAAATTACATGCGTAAATATTGGAAGCGCAAGCGTGTCCTTCTATTCACAAATGCAGTGCATGCATGAATATTTTTTTGCAGTTGAAAAGTTTGTTTTTGCGGATGGCAAAAACACGTATGTGGATTATACCTATGTATGCAAACTGAGAGGTGTTGCTTGTAAAAATACGTGTGGATTTTTGTGCTTGAATAATACTGATAGAAATTTACCCCCATATAGAGTAGCATGTGTGGGATCCATGAGCCTTGTATTATGGTACAAAGAATAGGGATTTGTTATTTTACTGACTCAGAATATATTACCGTAATTTCCCGGCTATTACTGTATAGGTTATAACATTGATTTTGCAAACTGTTGGCAGATCTGCGGCTAATACTCGGGTGCAGTCTATACACGTGGTTACGTTTTTTTTTCTATCAATGGGCTATTTTTATTATTATTTTTAAGGTAATCCGGGGATATTAATTATACATCCAAAACTATATATTTTTTGCTAGTAGGACAACCATGTGAAAGGCAAATATACTGCAGTCAAGCGTTTGGTTTTGAGGTAACAATGAGAACAGTAAAGTTAACAAACCATCTAAATAAACCTAGCCTACTTGATTTATAAATTAAGACGTGTAGCAGGCGAGTAGCAGGCAGACAGCCGGTGAGGCAAGTAGCAGGCAGACGGGCTGCGGCGAAGAGTAACGTTGCAGAGTAGAGCGGGGAATCGCTGGAACGTTCGTCGGTTGAGGGAATCAATCGCTGGAACGTTCGTCGGTTGAGGAAGTCAACGGACTGGCAATTGGTGCCAGGACGAAAAGCCTTTTAAACCTCCGCCCAGGAAGCGGGGAGGAGGCAACTGCACGACGTGGCGGCGACGCTGTCCGGTGCTGAAACAGCGGCCCGGCGCCGCAGCAGCCGCAAACCGTGACAGTACCCCCTCCTCGAGCGGCGCCCCCTGGCGGACAACCAGGATGGTCACGGTGGAAGTTCCGGACCAGCTCCGCGGAACCCAGCTGCGCTCCTCCGGACCATAGCCCTCCCAGTCGACGAGGTACTGGAGACTACGGCCCCGACGGCGGACGTCCAGCAGCCGGCGGACCGTGTGGACGGGACCTCCATCGAGGTTCCGGGGTGAAGGAGGATCCTGCGTGGGGACTGACAGTGGGCAGTCAGAGACGGGCTTGATCTGCAACACGTGGAAGTTGGGTGGACCCGAAGAGAGGCGGGCAGGATGAGGCGAACACCGGTGGGGTTGATGCCTCGATCTCGTAGGGCCCGATGAAGCGGGGAGCCAACTTCTTGGAGGGCACCCGGAGCGGCAGGTCACGGGATCACAACCACACACGCTTACCAGATTGATACACCGGAGCGTGCACGCGATGGCGGTCGGCCTGTGTCTTCATCCTAGCCGAGGAGAGGAGAAGGGACGCCCGGGCCCGCCTCCATATCCTTCGACAGCGTTGTATGTGTTCCTGCACGGAGGGTACCGTGATCTCCTCCTCCTGCTCTGGGAATAAAGGGGACTGGTACCCCAGGTGGCCTCCTGGAGGGGGGTGAACGTGAAGTCTATCAGCTGCAATGGGTAGGTGTCCCTGGTGGTGATGCTGTTCAGGCCACGGTAGTCTATGCAGGGCCGCAACGGCCCGTCCTTCTTCCCCACAAAGAAGAAGCCCGCCCCTACTGGGGATGTAGAAGGGCGGATGAGGCCTGCTGCAAGCGACTCCTGTATGTACTTCTCCATTACCCCACAGGGCTGGAGACGTTGAACAGACGGCTGTGGGGTAGCGGAGCCCCAGGGTGAAGCTCGATGGCGATGTCATATGGCCGGTGGGGTGGTAGTGACGAGGCGCAGTGCTTGCAAAAGACCGGAGCAAGATCATGGTAGCACGCTGGCACGAGAGACTGGTCTGGAGGGCTGGGGAGTTCAGTGGTCGTCGCCCGGGGTAGCGCCGATTTGAGGCAGGCAGAGTGGCAGCCCTGGCTCCAAGCCACGACACTATCCGAAGCCCAGTCCAGGTGGGGGTTGTGCTGCTGCAGCCACGGGTACCCCAATAACAGCGGCGAAGATGGACAGTCAATCAGAAACAGGCTGATGATCTCCCGGTGGTTGTCGGACAGCAGCAAGGTCAGTGGAGCGGTCCGCTGGTCCACTCGGGCCATGAGGCGGCTGTCCAGGGTCCTGACTGTCTGGGGATCAGAGAGGGACTCCAACGGAAGACCCAACTGGCGTGCCACTCCTTTGTCGATTAAGCAGGTGTCCGACCCTGAATCCACCAGCGCAGGCAGGGAGAAGGAACCTGAGCCGTGCAGCAGGGTGGCCTGGAGAAGAGGGCGGGTTGGAGAGGAGGAGTCGGCACGGCCCATTAGAAGCTCTCCGGCGACTAATGGGCCGGGTCTTTTGTGGGCAGTCGGGGCACGATGTCACGCTGTGGCCTGGCAGACCGCAGTACAGGCACGCCCCCGAGTGAATCTTCTTCATCTTCGTCTTCTCTCTTCAGCGGAGAGGCGCACTCGACCCACCTGCATGGCCTCAGGAGCAGGAGTGGGCGGGTCCTCAGCCCGGGAAACACGTGTGGTGAACGAGGTGCGGTCCTGGCAGCGCTTTCCTGGCGGCGCTCACAGAGGTGGTTGTCGATCCGGATAGCACGAGTGATGCAGAGCTCCAGGTCCAACTCCTCATCCGTTGTCACCAGTGTGTCCTTGACCCGGTCGTCCAGGGACCTCACAAAAACGGCCTGGAGTGCTCCGTCGTTCCACCCGCTCTCAGCCGCGAGTGTGCGGAACTCCACGGACATCTCCGCAGTGCTGCGGGTCCCCTGATGCAGCAAGAACAGCCGGCCTGCTGCCTCCACGGACTGGGTGGTCGAACACTCCACGCATCTCCTGGATGAAGACAACATAGGAGTGGCAGGCAGCCGTCTGCTGCTCCCAGACGGCGGAGGCCCAGGCCAGTGCTGTTTCACGGAGATAGTTGATTAGGAAGCAGATCCTCGATCGGTCAGTGGCGTAGGATCGAGGCTGCTGTTCAAAAAAGCACCACAAGCGCGCCGAGGGCGAGTGCTGAGGGGGAGAGCGAGACGCAGCAGGGAGAGGCGCGGCTTGCTGGCCATGGAGTGCGTTGACACGGTGGGCCAGAGTCGAGATCTCAGCGGCGGCCTGCTGTACCGCCAGTACCACCTGGGCGAGGCTGTGTTGTAGGGATTCCCTGTCTGCTGGGTCCATGTTGGCCAGTCCGTTCTGTTAAGGTACGGCCTTAGGAAGGGCGGAGACCCAAGCGCAGGACACAGAGGCAGAAGACGACAAAGTACCAAAAAGGCAGTTTTAATGACTCGGAGCAGATAAACAATACCAGGAGTGGTCGGGGTTGTAGGGCTAGCAAGGCCGGCTAGGGTTCCGGTCGGCGGGGTTGCCTCGATGAGGAGAGTAGCGGGCAGACGGGCGGTGAAGCAAGTAGCAGGCATACAGGCAGTGAGGCGAGTAGCAGGCAGACGGGCTGCGGCGAAGAGTAACGTTGCAGGGAGGAGGCAACTGCACGTGGATGCGTTATGTGGCTGACGACGTGGCGGCGGCGCTGTCCGGTGCTGAAACGGCGGCCCGGTGCCGGGCCGTGTCGTAGCCGTGCTGTGTCACTTTTGGACACGACAGGGGCTCTGTCCCATTGAGCTCCATACAGTAGGCTAGTTGTTTTAATACACGTCATTTTGGAAGAGGATCGCTTGCTCAAAGGTACATACAAATCACGTATTTCTGGAAGCTTTGTATTTTCGGCTTCCTCTTTAATTCTTAGTTTCATATGTCAGTTTTTGTGTTTATAATCCATTGCTACATTTCCCACTCTTCAAATTGAACAGGCTACTCATAAAATGACCAACTCAACACATTTTAACATGTAATCGACCATTAATCATTACTAAATCGATAATTAACTAATGTGACTATGAGCTAATAACGTGTGCTTTATGCATTGTAAACAAAATCAAGAATTACACCATTCCAGCAAAAACCTGCATATTGAGCACTATATATCTACTGGTGGCTAGAACAGAAATTGTGTTTATCTGGAGCTTGATAAGCGGGAAGGAAGAGCTCTACATTAGAGGGCCTGGCGGGTCATTAAGCACCGGCGTTCACGGTATGGGTAGTTAAGCCCTTGAAGGAAGGCTGTGGTAAACAGGGACTTTACATGGACAGATATGTGGAGGCTCTGCTCTGCCCTGCCCGGCCCTACTCCCTCCCTCTGGTGCCTGTGTGCATGCATTCATGTGATTGACAGGCAATGTATATTCGTCAGGATAATTACATAAAATAGTCCCTTCAAACTGCCCTATACACATTTACCTATAGGCTATGGCAAAACAACATGCTCTTGTAAAAAACGCTGATGTTTATGTGTCCAACAAGCACTCATACCTACTACAAACCCAGGAAACTGAGTTGCGTGTGTGTCAGCCTACACTGCCCACATTCCGCACGGCAATACATTAATTTCCCACCGGAAGGCGGCGGTCCTTTGCCTGCCCGGTTTTTAATTTTGCTTTAAGTTTGCTTTACAAGGCACACAGAGGGTTAAGGTGGGCCACCACATCTCCACGGCCATCTGCCTCAGCACTGGCTCCCCACAGGGCTGCCTGCTGAGTCCCCTGCTCTAAACCCTCTACATTCACGACGCCACATCCGCTTACCGTAGCAACACTATTGTCAAATTTGCAGACGACACCACAGTGGTGGGGCTCATCTCTGGGGGGGGATGAGTCCGCCTATAGGGACGAGGTGGAGAAGTTGACCATGTGGTGCAGAGAAAACAAGCTGCTCCTCAACACAATAAAGACCAAGGAGCTCATTGTGGACTTTAGGAAGAAGAAAATTGACATTCAGTCATTAATCATAAACGGGGACTGTGTTGAGAGGGTATTTCTGCTTCCTGGGAGTTAGCATTAAGGAGGACCTGACCTGGGTGTTGAAGTTTCACGTGTGTTTTTATTAATAGAAAAAGGACAAAGAAGAAACTACGGTGTCACACTAGAAAGCAGTAATGTACCAGCGACACCTATTGTTAAATTACTACATTACAACACTCCCACTCAATTTCACAATAGCATTAGACCATTTCACAGTAAAATTATATAATATCCAAATTGCAAATAATGTAAAGATGTAATTCCACCTATTAATACTCAACCCAATAATTTTTCTTTAGTCTGTGCCATATCTCTTTAACATATTTAACACAAAACACAATCTCTATCCTATTTAGTAGTAGACTAAACAGGATTAAATGAACACAGTCCAATATCACTCCTAAAACGCTCAAACCTCTGTCTTGCCAATG
>JAODUE010082853.1:0-14563 GCA_027564755.1 Amblyopsis hoosieri
TCTCTCTCTCTCTCTCTCTCTCTCTCTCTCTCTCTCTCTCTCTCTCTCTCTCTCTCTCTCTCTCTCTCTCATATATCGTGATATGTTATATAAATTAGCACCGTTATTGGTATTATCATGGCACTGTTCAAATGTGCTGAATTTAAAACACAAAACAAACAAAACAAAAAATATGGACAGAAATAAATGTATGCACGTAACATAATAATCTGCTCATTCACCCCTCCATCTACTGTACCCTATGTCATTTTGTAATGCCTATTGTGCAGTAGGCTATTAATAATAATAATAATAATAATAGTAATAATAATCTTTATTTATGTAGCATTTTTCATACAGAATTGCAGTTCAAAGTGCTTTACAGAGAGGGAATACATGAACAGTTGTACTTCCCATAAACAAATACAGAAATAAAAATAATAAGAATAATAATAAATAATAATTATAATAATACAAGAAAAATTAAAACAGGTGCATAAAGGAATACAATAACGATACAAATTATGATACTGAAATAACACATGTTAAAAAAATGGTTAAAGGAATCAGATGATACAAAATAAGAGACATTTAAACCTTATCCTTTTTGTCGCAATGTCAGAACGTCAGCACCATGCGTATAGCGCCATGCTAATCTGGTGGAGGAAGTGCATATTCCAGTAGCAGTTATCAGTACATGATGGTTATATCCCCTTGTACCCACTAACCTCAGTGTAGGAATTACCAAGATTCCCTCGGAACATACGAGGGTGCTGTATAGTCTGAGGTATAAAGACCCTGAGCAACATAAGAGGGTTAAGAATGGTTAAAAAAATACTGAAATTGCATAACAACTAAAATAAAGTAAGAAATAAAATAAGATAACAGCAGAATAAGATAGACAATAATTGATCCTAAAATCAATTATTGATCCTGAAATCAATTATGCATGCTACTGGTAGCAATTTTAGGACGGCCAATACTGGAGCAATTGGTTCTCTTCTCTTAGTTCTTGTTAAAAGCCTAGCTGCAGATTTGTGAATGAGCTGTAGTCTCTCAATACATTTTTTTGGGAGGGCGGTAAACAGCAAATTACAGTAGTTGAGTCGGCTATACAAAAGCATGTTTTTTATTTAAAAATGATCGAACTTTAGCTATATTTCTCAGATGAAAGAATTATATTTTCACTACCTGATCTGAGTCCAACATAATCTCCCAGAGCCAGCCTTTACATACGTAAAGTCACATGCACAATGACCAACTATGTAACACAAAGTCTGACGTTAAACTTGCAATGAGGAAAACTAAACAACAGGACTCAGGACTTGTAAATATGTACAATTTATAGGCTATGGTTACTATTCAAAATAAATGTTTAATTTTAAATAGTAAATAACGCACCGGAAATTACGGAGATATATTTGTGAGTGACAATGCGAAAAGCCAATGGATATTGACAGTATTACTTCCCAAAATTCAGAGTCCCGTGTCGAGCTTACGAGGGTATATGCATCAGACGTTCAGCACAGAGTTGCCTCTGTGACGTAGTGCTAATGAACGGAAAAGGGTGAGACTAAGTCTCACACAACTCCAAAACTGGTAACCTGTTTTTATCCAGGGTGTCCTAGATTATTAGTCAACATTTCCCGTTTTTGCTTTAGGGCCGACAAGTAGGATTTCAGATGTGTCATCATTTAACTTTAAGAAGATGTATTGCCTAAAACCAGTCAGTAATAGATTTTAAAGCTGCAGGATCATTTGGTTCAGTAGAGATGTACAGTTGAGTGTCATCCGCGTAACTATGTAAAGATACATTGTGTTCCATAATGATATCACTGAGTGGTAGCATGTATAGTGAAAATAATAACGGGCCAAGGCCACTCCCCTGTGCAACCCCAAAGGAAATTTTGTATTTCTTAAAACTGCCTTCCTTTGATGTAGGTTTGAAAACAATTTAATACATTATCATAGAGACCCACCAATTTCTGAAGCCGATTTATTAGAATGTCATGACCAATGGTATCATGCTGCACTTAAGTCTAGAAGAATAAAGATTTAGACTTTATTCTGATCAGAGTTAAGATGAAGATCATTGGTGAGAACAGTTTCAGTGCTGTAATGTACTGATGTTCCACATGGATGCTGTTTTCTTTAAGAAAAGTGTTTATTTGAACCGAGATTATCTTTTCCAGTAATTTACTAATAAATCGCAAGATTGATATTGGCCTGTAGTTGGTCATTGCGTTAACATCGAGGTTGGATTTCTTTAGTAGGGGTTTTACAACATCTGTTTTGAAAGAATCAGGAAAATGCCTGTTTCAAGTGATGTATTAATAATCTTCAAGACATGATCTGACACTAGACTGTCAAACACCCGCTTAAAGAATGATTTTGGCACAAGGTCTACACATGAGGTGGAAGAGTTACTTTCGGTGACAATCTTGCAAAGCTCACTAAGTGTAACATAAGTAAAAGTTCCCATAGTTACATAATTATTACTACAGGGTTTACTGCTGTCATCAATGGATAAAGTAGTAGTAGGAATGCTGGCTCTAATTGAGGCTATTTTGTTATCAAAGGATAATGCTAGCTCTTCACACTTTGAGGCAATCGGCTGTGGGAGGGAGGGAGGGCAGTATTCAGAAGATGGTCAATAGTGGAGAACAGAGATTATATTGGTGAAATAATCCTGTCTGGACCTGTCTTGTATTAACCCGTCGTGCATGTTTTAGGACGGTTCAGAGGAATCAGGAATATTAAAGTATACCTGCACCCCAGCTGTGAGCCTGACTCCACCCACTACAACCTCTACAGCTTGTGTGAGTGAGGGGAGGGAAGGGGCTGAGAGGGGGACCCCCATTAACATTAACATTGACATTGACATTGACATTAACATTGACATTAACATTAACGCCAGGATGATTTTGAACGGATATGACGTGTAGATCAGTTTTCAGCCCATAAAATACAGATATTTATAAAAATGGCAATTTTGTCAATATGAATACCAGCGTGTCTGTGTCTCATCACAGATAAATCCTATTACTTTGTTTACAGTTCAAGAAACACATTTTAGGGTGCAGTTGTTGCACCCTAAAATGCACTATGACTATGTTAAAATAAACTTTAACATAGTCTACCTCTATGACTACACATTCAGGGGAGAAAGAAAGTCACATACAGCAGCATAGCCTCCTAGCTCTAGGCTATAGGCTACTGTAGCCTACGATAACGAACGATAATACTAGCCATCAGGAATTTTACCGAGGCTTATCATGAAACCAGTAACCGTTAAATTGCTATGTACTACAATAGCAGTCTACACTGCAACAGCTCTTGCCATTCCTTTCTGCATAGCTGTGACATGGCAGGCCATTGCCCAGCAGCTTTAATGACCAAGCTCTCCCATTGTAGCACCCAGCATCATCCATCAGAGCCACTCCCTCATCAAATTATAGCCCAGATCATGAGACATAAAAGAGGCTAATGGGCTGAAAATGAGCTAATTATGATCATTACACCATCATAATTGACCCTGAACACCATGTCCACCAATGTGGACTCTCCCCTAAGATTATGCATGTATGTGTGTTTGAAAGAGACTGTGTGTGTGAGAGAGATAATTAACATACAAACATACAAAGAGAGAGAGGCAGCACTGTATATCAGAGAGAGAAAATAAATATGTATAATATATATTTAATGCTGTATAGATTAAATAATAGATTAAATTGAATTGTATGTATACAATATGATCAAGATAATAGGAAGTAACAAGAACACATTGCTGGTGAGTATATTTGAGTGTACTGTAGGACGCGCTGTCCAGAGAGGGATTTCTAGGTAAAGGTAAATTATGGACATTATGGATATTATTAATGAGGCTGAATGAGAGGCAAAGTGAAAGGTAGTGGGAGCTAAAGAAACACTTCAGAAATGCTTGGACACACAATGAGAGAGAGAGAGAGAGAGAGAGAGAGAGAGAGAGAGAGAGAGTTTAGTGTCCAAAAACAAGCCCTCTAATTTATAATCACCTAAATCTGAGTGACCCACCACATTACAGCACAAGGCCCTTATCTGCCAGGAGAGGAACAAGAAGTGTCCCTCAGTTAGCTGGTCCAGGAACTCAGATCACACATGCCCAACAAAGACAACACAATATGCAAACAGCATGCCGTTGAATGTTAAAATATTTTAACTTTGTGCCGTCCCCAGCGACGGCATTTACAACTGGATGTTCGTAGCTCCCTCACACATGGAGAAAGTATAGACAACGAGAAGGTGATACTTTTAGTGCAGCAACAATATCATACTAGATACAATAAAAAAATAATTACATAAAACAGTTGTTACTAAATACATGTGTTATATTTTTATATTCAACACAATTATTTAGTAGTAACTGTTTTATTTTTAGTTTTTAGTTTTATTCAATTATTTGTAAACAATGCGACATCGCCATAGCAACTGCTATTCCGTTGGACTTTTATGCTGTGCCATCCAGAAATTGTTTGCCGTCTACTGTCTGCCGTGACTCAGCAAACACACAACGTTGTCACAATGTTTTCTGGACAACCAGCTACCACCAAACGTTGTCACAACGTTGTATCAACGTAACTAATTACTTATAATACCAATAGTTAAGTAATATAATTACTTTTTGAAGCAGTAATAAGTAAAGAGTAACTTATTACAATTCCTGAGTAACTTGCCCAACACCGTTGGCGACTGGGAAAGTTGATTGAAATTCAACTTTATTCAAATGTTCAGTGACGTGGTGTGTATTGGGTGAAATCGATGTGTACATATGATGCCCCTCTCTCTTGGAGAAACTGCTCATTTACCGGGTTAATTTATCGGGACATATTTATAGTTTTGGAGGGTGGAAGTAGGTTTTCAAGGTTGAGAAGTGTATTGATACATGGACGCAATGTCAAACAAATCGCAATTTGAATGACACGTTATTAACACCATCCAATGACTGGAAATGTAAAATTTTCAGAAAATAATTATTGCAATCATAATATATCCACAGCGTTTACATAACTACAGATTAATTTATCTACAATTTACATAGTTTGTTCATGAGTTTGATTAGCCTGCATGTAGCAAGGCAGACACACAATATATCTCTTTGAGCAACAGGGTAGGCATATACCCACTAGCGACAGAGTAAACACGCCCACAAGCAACGGCTACAAAGCGACCTAACTGGCTACAACGAGCTACAAAATCACTGTCGTTGTGAGTGCAGGGTAAAGGTTTAGCAATAATGTATCAAGCAATAACGTGAGACTCTTAATTAACATTCTAGAGAGGAGACGGGCCTATTTAATGACCCCAAATGCAACAAACACATTGTATGCTTCACATGTGAGCACATTCATGTGTGTAGCGTGTTTGGTGAGTGCAGGTGCGGGCTAAACGAAACACTGAAACACAAGAAAACAAACTGACATGACAAAGTGAATAGTCACGACATAGCTTGGCATTTAATAGCATATAGCTAATAGGCTCACAATGGAAAACAGGTAAAGTAAACACAATAACTAAATGCAATCCCCAACATCCCCTCGTGTAGACAATGAGTGATTAGTGAGGCATGTTGGGGATACAGATGGCTGCACGCCGGTTGTTACACCAGCGTGATAGGACGGGAAGGGGGAGATGTTAAAATGTATCGTGAGGGCTGAGATAAGACAACTGCAGCGAGCGAAGAGTTATCTGTGCCCAAGCAAAAAGTATGAGCGTGGTCCATTATCCATAAGTCTGCCCCTCTGAAGTATGTTGTCTTTCTCAAATTATATACTATTAGCCAGAATTCAGCTGTCCTGGGTGTTTTCACAGGCATGCCCTTGAAAGGTTTTCTCAGGGGATTAAAAAAACCACTCCACAGACCTCTCACTTTTTTTAGTGTTATTTGGATGATGTCATGGCGAACGGGAGTAATGAAAGAGTACAGTCAGGGAGATGGAAGGGTTTGGAATAGAAAGAACCAGAGCAAGTGTTGAGGGACAGTTCAAGAAAGCCAGTGTTCGGCGAGGGGGGTCAGGTCACGTGTCACGCGGCCGTGCTATAAGAGCCTGCCGTGACATTATCCTATTTAATGCTCGCATGAACAAGGCCAACGGAGCGAGCAAGATATGCAAATAACTGTCTAATTGGCCTGTCAGGATACCAAAGCACTTTTTAAACACCTGTCTTGGCAGATAGGGTGAGGGGGAGAGAGAGAGAGAGAGGAAGGGGATATAGAGGGGGAGAGAGAGAGAGAGGGAGAGAGAATGCATTTGTTTTAGCTGTCATTCATTTAGTATTTTCCAGATTTTCACCAGGTGCACGGGTCAGAACTCCTCTTTCATAGCTTGTTAGAGAGGTTCCAGCTGACCGATGTCCACCCAGGTGTCACGTAATAGCCTTGATTAGAAACGTTTCGTCAGCTGTCGGAGTGAAAAAGTAATGCTAGCATTAGCATTTTGTAATAATAGTTCTGAATGGAATAATTGAATTTGCTTTTGCATGTGTCAGTTCGCGTCTGAATCAAATGTGAATGTGGCCAATCATTGCAGAAGATAGGTACCGCACATAGCACTCAGTACATGCAAATGATGTACGCTTATGCATTTGTTGTGCATATGCATTACAGGTGTTTCAAGGATAACAGCAAAAGAAAACCTCTATAAAATGCATTCAGTCATCTTTTCCTACTTTATATTCGAAATTGAAGGCATGCACACACACATGCGCTCACACACACAAACACACACACACACACACACACATATTCACTCACATCACGCACATACCATCAATCACCACAGAGAAGGACTAATCTATATGTAGAGCCATATCTCCTGACAGGTTGAGTGACAATGTTTAACTAGATAATGGGGGGTATCACCAGAGAAATAAGTGCTTAATGTGCCTGAAATAGGAAGCGACAGGTCTGCCAGAGGTAGGCAACCTTCTCAGGGATTAACTACACACACACACACGCACACGCACACAGCTGCACAATCACTAACACTCACAAATCAGTGCTGACCCCAGATCAACAAAGAGATAACGCAAGCAAAAAATATAGCAAAGGATAATTGCTGACAAATTAATAATCATCACAAATTCAGCAAAAGCGAGAGTCGACAGGGCGGGGCTAAATGGAATGGGCCAACTCCTCTAGAAAATCATTGAGAGACTAAGAGGTCGCTTTACTGAGCGAGCCGCTTGACGGCCGCTGTCGACAGGGTTCCAGCGGAGCGTCACAACACATGTAATTACTCTGACCATATTATGAATCCAATTAGCTCCAGTGCTCAGCAACATGGAGGACTGTTCAGGTCCCATCCAACGCCATACAGTGGATGCCTGCCAGCGCTCTGAGTTAGGTGAGACAGCTACAGTATGAGGCCTTAAAAGAAAAGAAATACCGGTAAGACACTCATTTTCCGATTGCCAAGAGACATAGATGGATAGAATGATAGATAGATGGAGAAGGGAAAGAGAGAGAAGAGAAGGAGAGAGAGAGAGAGAGAGAGAGAGACTGGTTGAGATAAGTCTAGGCAGTTTGTCATGAAAACAACCTATGATGAAAATGATGCAAGACTTGCATCATGCTCTGTGAAGCAAGCAGAGTCAGAACATAATGTGCCAGTTACTGTGCAGCAGTTTGCAGGGCTCCTGGAATCCATTTGTTAAAGATTTGCTTGCTGCCTTTGAGCTGAGAACATTTGGAATGGGAGAAATACAATTTAATCACACCTACCATATTTCTTGGCCTTTATACCCTAGAAAACATGTCAGCAAAGGACTCTGGTGTGGATTTTAAATAAGACTGATAATGTTACTGTTAATTAGTCCCACTCACAACACAAGGTGGAATGCAAAACATTTTGCCAAGGAGGTAAGGTCATAATGAACCAACTAATGAAACAAAGTGATAAATAATTACCTTTCAAGGCATTGGTCTGTACACAAATCTAAGAAAAATAATGTTTGTTAAAGGATTTATATTGAAAAATACACAACTTTATGCATTAGTATAATAATAATAATTGTATAATAATAATAATACATTTGTATAGGATTTCAAGCTCAATTTGCAAGCAAACAGGCAGCTTGATAGAATTGACTTCAGTGGGGTCATGGTGAAAACGCAGGTCTCCTGGCCATGTTGATTGACAAGCGGGCAGAGGGGAGAAAGACAGGCGGGTCGGGGACAAGGTTACGGCAGAGACAAATCGATCATTTGTGACAGACCCAGCAGCTGTGCGCTCCTTCAGAGCTTCTCAGACGTGCAAGAGGAGCGCTGGAGATAATTCACTGTGCAGTGTGGTCCCAAAAAAACATTAATGAGCCTAACAAGAGTCCTGGGCGGGAAGGGTGAGGAAGAGAAGAAGAAAAACAACAAGAACCCAGCAGAGTCACATAGACTGCCCCCTGCTGCCAGGAGTGAACATTAAGATTAAAATCTTGTGAGAAGAGAAGCATCTGGTCAAACCATGAGGA
This sequence comes from Amblyopsis hoosieri, assembly GCA_027564755.1. NCBI lineage: Eukaryota > Metazoa > Chordata > Actinopteri > Percopsiformes > Amblyopsidae > Amblyopsis > Amblyopsis hoosieri. The sequence goes on from JAODUE010082853.1 coordinate 8,482, forward strand.
AACGTGAGGAAACGCTACCTGCAATACTGAGCTTTGCAATGCTGTGGGACAACTGAACAGTATGTCGGTGCTTTGGAGAAATTCAGAATAGTCTCTCCCCGTGACCTGTGAACATTTATCATCCCCAAACGACCACACAGGAAGAGAGCCGTAGCCTTATTATCCAGGTAATGTGGAGTCCAACTCGCTATTGTTTGTTTACAATGATCCATCTTAATTATCTGGGCACACGGGTACTGATTGGCTAAGCAACTGTGTTCGCTGAAAAGGCAGAATGTTTCAAGTGTAACTTCACCCCAGCTCTGAGCCTGACTCCACCCATTGCACAACTTTGAAAACGGCTAAAAACATAGTTCAGTCAGGACTACTCTGTCAAAGTAAGATTTTATTTACTTAGTTGTTTACATTTGGAGGTATGGCTCTGTCCCGGGAGCTCCCTGCCCTTGCATGCATACATGGAATCCCCCCCCCCCTCCCCAAGGAACAGAGCATGCCACAAAGACGACAGGCAGCGAGCAACACAGACGCACGACAGAACAAGGTGGTGCAGGGGGAGGGGGAGGAGGAGGGAGCTAACGGGCTAGCAGGATAAGAGGCAGGAAGGGGTTAAACCAGCTCAAGTATAAATGCACCATAACTAATGGCCAATGTGTGTATAGCAGCAATCAGCTGGTCTGTTAGCTGACGATCCAGCATGTGACGAACATCATTTGTTATCATATAGTTCCATGGTTCATCACAGTTCAGTCTTATTATGTAGTTTACAGCTCAAACAACACAATTTAGGGTAGAGCTATTGTACTCAAAAGAAAAAACGAATACGTAGAAAATATAAATGTATATTAAAATAAAATAAAGATATTCTGATTATTTCTAAGACAAAATGTATTTATTAAATGTCTGTGATCGCTGTTCTCATTATCACTCATAAAACTATATAATAAAATAATGGTACATGATCAGAAGCACTAAAGCACCAGTGATGTTGGTTCGGTCATTGTTCTGAGGGCAGAAACACTATGATCTTCCTGGAAGGAGCAGGCACGCTCTTTGAAGCTGTGCGTCTGCTTCCTGTTGGGCGTCGAGCTTGGCGTTGGCAGAGAAGAAGCACCTGCATGGCCTCATCACACGGCTCTTCATATCGCTCGCCCTTTGATGAGCCATCTCCGTCAACAACCTCTGCCTCTCTCTCGATCCCTCACACACATGCAAACACACATGCAAACACACGCAACATACACTGTGCATACACCCTTGGTCTGTGATTTGTTTGGCTCTTTCGTCTTGAGCCACTCTGTTTCTAGCACTTTCTATCATTTCATTAAGTTTGGTTGTAAGGAATGCTTTTCTCTGTGCCTGCAAAGAGAATGATCACTCTGCCTCACAAATCAAAAAATGTGGCTGCCGGATGGAAATACACATATTTTAGGACATAATGAAAGATTAGCCATAACAATGTACAAGATATATAGCCTACATCCTGCCTTCAATATTTCTGCATGTCTTGCTCTATTTGAATGTATATATCATTATTACACATCACAGGAATATTTCTGTTCTTAAATTGTGCTTCAGAAGTAAGTGAAGCACAGTGCATAGTGCACAAATTAATTGTGCATCAAAGCAAATAGGCAATGCATTACTCTGCTTGTCTCCTCGAACAGAACAAAGAGGAAAGTACAACAGTCCTTCACCATAACAGAAGCCATGCCATTAGTTAGAATTATTACTACTCATGTTTACAGCTGCTGTGGCTTTAGAAGTGAGATAGAACCAAAGACAATGACATTCAATGATGTTGACTCGCGCATATTAATATCCATATGGATGCATTAAGGTACTGTATCAATCTGCACATGTAGTCCATTTACTTTCTCACACTTTTACACTTTAACCAGTTCTTTTCCTCCGTTACTGTCGGCCATCTATCCTCCCCGCGTCGCCACTTTGTCATCTGCGCTCCCTGACTGGCGCTTTATTACGGAGAGGCAAAGTTGTGGTGGAAACAATTGCGCCACATCATTCCGCTACGCACAGATAAATAGGAGCGATCCTCCCCCGTTAGCTGAGGCCTCGTGATAAAGCGCCACCAAATGAATCTGCTTGCGACCGCCTCCGCTATTTCTCATGCTAATTTGATCGAGGAAGCTTGATCAGCGCTGGGTACGGGGGGCTCTCCCACTTCTCTACCCCCGGGGGGCTGACCGTGGGGGAGGGGAAGGATAGAGGACACCATCACGTTAAATTGTGATAATCATCCGTCTCTGGCAGGCTTCTGTCGCTGCAGAATGTTCCGGCCCTCTGTGGCCTCGTGTCAATGTGAAATGTAGTGTGTACGGGGAAGTACAAGGCGGGGTATGAAACAGAAAGGGGAACGTGGCACCGTGGCAACGTAAAGGAGATTAAGGGAGGGCCAATGCACTTAACAGCCCTGTTCTGTGTTCTCACAGTGGGATTAAAGTGCAGTCATGCTCCTCACCATAACCCAGCAGAGGATTCATGAGGCATAGGTCCAGGAACACGAGAATGGAGGGACAGACAGACAGACAGACAGAGAGAGAGAAAGACAGAGAGAGAGAGAGCTAGAGAGAGAGAAAGACAGAGAGAGAGAGAGCTAGAGAGAGAGATAGAGAGAGAGCTAGAGAGAGAGAGAGATTTTGATGAGGAAGAATAGTTGCACTATAGGTTCAAAGGGAAATGCAAATAACAGATACATGATGGATGGAAATCAGAGTGAACTAGCAAGGGAGGTGAAGAGCTGACAATTGCAGAGGAAGATGGATAAGGTGGAGAAGCTTCTTCTGTGGTGGATGTCTTTCCCAGTTTCCTTGGTAGCTTTTGTGTGGGTTTACCGCGCTAGGTAGCTAACACAGAAATATTTCCATTCGCAGATGCTTTTCGCTTCCCAGTCATTGTTTAGCAGGCTCTGTCTTCTTAGGACAACATGTTAAATCTTTATCCTGGAGATTTACGGTTAAGGGTTTTGTTTCTCTTTTACCTTGTTTTGGGGCCATAAACCTTCCACAGTCTCAGAGTGTGGCTCTGGTTGCTAGGGTGAGGAATTCATACCATATAGTAAACAAGCATGATTGAGGAAGACAAAACTGCAGCCTTATAATACGTTTGTTATGTCAAAACACAAGTCTCTTCTCTTCTATCAGTTGGTTCCTTCATTAGCTACATCATCGCACACCTATAGTATTCTATTCTGTTTGATGTTATGTCCATACATGCAGTGGTCAATATCTGCCTTAATTAAGGGTCCTCATATACGGAAAATAGAAAAACAAAAAGCTAGCCGATCATTCTTTCCCGGCTCTGTCAAGGTCGGCGGTCTTTATTTAATGAGTGGCCATTATTTACTGAGCAACTCACCTGTTGCATTTCAAAAACCGCAAGACACAAAAGCAGTTGAACAAACAGTGCGGTGTACGCCAAGTAAAAACACAAGCGGTCGGAATAAACGCTGAGTTCGGCTTTTCCATGCCTGTCAGCAATGGGATTAATAGGAGTCATTTCCCTGTAATGAGCTGTTAAGCGTTAGCTGCCGAAAAGCCTCCCAGTTTGCCTTTGAGGCACGAAAAGCTTTGTCTAATTATACCCTTCTGTTTCCTTCCTGTTGTCGTCCAAATGGCTGTACCTTTGTGATGGCTCTGTGATTTCGCTCTGGTTAGACAACATCATTTAGAATAGCTGAAGCAATCATCCCGGGAGCATTATGACACCATACAGTCATTACCAGGCATGTATCTGTTCTGTTACTAAAGACAGAACATTTGCGCTCCCTCACAATTCCTCCAGTACCTGTGGACTTATGGGGACCATTAGGGTCCCTGCTTGTCACATTGGCACAGCCCACTGGAGATATGCAGCATGCCTGAAACATCTGTGCCATTATAAAATCTTCAATAAACATTAAGGCATTGTCCCGCGGGGTTGTTATTCACGGACTACTCAGCCATGGGAGATGTACTTACCAGGAAGTATAAATGAATCCAAGCTGAAGTGATTTTGTCCCTGCTGAAGTTTAGCTGTTGACAGGATTCACAGCTGACACCCAGGGAATCAATACATGGAATCCCTGGGAGTACTGTACAGTGACATGACAGCATGCATGGTTTGTCTTTGTTTCCGTGCCTGTCCATATGAAATAATGTGAGATTTGAATGTGAAACAGGAATACTGTATGAATGTAAAGGAATGTGTGTGTGTGTGTGTGTGTGTGTGTGTGTGTGTGTGTGTGTGTGTGTGTGTGTGTGATGGTATAGACACACCGCTGGCTTATAGCTGAGTCAGCGTAACCATAGACAAGAAGCGAACAAATCTTCAATAGAGAGACAGTGCGTCTGAGGTAAAGAAAGGTTTTTGCACTACCTGGGCTGTTATTTATGTTAGCGGGAAGAAAATAATGACAGACGGTTGAAGCAGTGTTTTGGCGAGTTTGTCAGACGATCATTGTCATGATGAGAGGAACGCTATATACTGTAAATTAAACAGTCTGCTTAGCATGCTAAGCAGGTCTCTGTGAGATTAACTGAGTTATATGGGGAGGGGGGGATTAGTGTGCACTGGCAGCATGAGGTATTACAGCTCTCTTGTAAAGGACAGGCAGTGTTTGTGTGCCCCTGTTTGAGCAGTGTTGAGGACTGTTACAGTACTTTTCAAAGTGAGCTGCTGTTCCAGAAAAAGTTAACTTTTCAGTTTCCGTGTTACTTTTTCTGGGAACTGAGTGGGTGGGGAGGGGTGGGTTACATACTGAGATATTTTTTACTAAGGAGCCCTCCATGCAAAGCCCAAATCCACATCATCATAAAATGCCTTTACTTTTTTCACAATGGACTTTCTTTGTTGTGTGTGTCTGTGTGTAGGGGGTGGGGGCGTGTGCGCGTGGGTGTGTGTGGGGGGTGTGTGTGTGTGTGCATGTGTGCGTGGGTGTGCGTTTGTGTGCGTGGGGTTGGGGGGGAGGGGGTGTGTGTGCATGTGTGCGTTGGTGTGCATGCGTGTGTGTGCGTGGGTGTGTGTGGGGTTGTGTGTGTGGGGGGGGTGTGCGTGTGTGTGTGTGTGTGTTTTCCTACCAGCATATGGGACTGGAGCGTCCTTGTCTAGAGCGACCATGGGTGGATCCAGCAGCACGGTGTCCATGTTCTCTGTGATGACGCCGTGGTACGACGTCTCGATCCACGGCTTGTGCTTGTTCACTGTGGCACACAGAGAGACAGGATTGCTCTTGTTATGTTGAGTGGCACGCTCTACCTTGTGAAGCACGCGTAGGCGGCATGCCGTCTGGTTCCACAATGCATTGCTATTGTGTTCACACATGAGAAAGGAGACATAGACTGACACAAAGCAGAGAGATGAGAAGAAGAAGGCTTTGAGTGAACCGGGGTTTTGTCGTGCGGTTGTCATACAGTAACTGCCACAGCTGTTGTAATTCACTGACACAGCAGCTTCAGTGCAAGGCGTTTTTCAGGTTCCAAAATGCTGATCGTAATGATGAACAGAACACAATCTAGAGACCAGTGCAAGTTTTGCAGTTCAGCAGGTAGCAATTGGTGAACATTTGTGTCAAGTCTTGATTTAATCTGAGACAGAGCATGTCTCAGATCTTCTGCACATTTATTCCAGATAATTATATTTGTTGTATACAAGATGAATCTCCATGTTTTGTTTTTAGGACAGTTAGCAGACCAGTCCCAGATGAGCTAGAGGGTTCATATTGTGAGAGCATTTCAGCCATGTATTTTGACCCTTAACCATATAGACAACTAGCAACCAGTATTGAAATGAATTATCTGACAAACTGGGAGCCAATGCAGAGATTTTAGAATGTGTTCAAATATTTTGTCTCTGTTAAAACTCGAGCAACAGCATTCTATTCAAGCTGTATAGTTGCTTAAGCAAGTGCATGCGTATTTTGGAATATCTGAAAAAATACCATTGTAACCTGCTAGTGATAAAGACATGGACAAGGTCCAGGTCCACGAAGGACTTCACCTACCTACTATCAAGATGGCGCCTGTGTTTGGCTTGACCGCTGCTGCATCACATTTATGTCGTCTTTTTATGTTTATATTCGTTAATT
>JAODUE010082864.1:0-2500 GCA_027564755.1 Amblyopsis hoosieri
TGTGTGTGTGTGTGTGTGTGTGTGTGTGTGCGTGCGTGTGTGTGTGTGTGTGTGTGTGTGTGTGTGTGTGTGTGTGTGTGCGTGCGTGCGTGCGTGTGTGTGTGTGTGTGCGTGCGTGTGTATGTGTGTGTGCGTGCGTGCACCTGAGGCCACGGTATTGATGGCCCCCTCCTGACCAATGATGTGCTCCTTCAGCCTTCTCTCTAGCGGGAACCTCCTCCTCTCTTTGGCCTCCCGTCGAGCCTGCACCTCCTTGAACTACAGGATGGGGAGGGAGGGGGAGAGAGAGACAGGTACAGGGTGAGAGGGAGAGAGAGGAGAGAGACAGAGAAAGAAAGAGAGGGAGGGGGGGGGGGGGGAGTGAGAGACAGGTAGAGGGAGAGAGGGAGAGAGAGAATGAGTAGGGGTTTTGGTAGAGAGAGCCAAGGAGAGATGAAGGTGGGCCAAACATGGCCCAGCCTGGAAGAGAACCTAAACTGCCACCAAAGTCCAATGTTTGCTAGTGGCTCTCAACCAGTGTTTTGTATATGCTTCTTTAAATGACCCATTCATGCCCTGGCCTGTCCACACATGATTACACATCGTGACTGATTAGACCTGACCATGTACACACTCTGCTTCACGCGTCTTTTCAATATGATTGGAGAGAGAGAGGAAATTATGATGCATACTTTTCTTGCATCATTACTTACTGTGACTCCAGTCAGTCAAATAAACTCCAAACACCCACAAGGGCTTCCAGGGGCAAACATACTGTTTAATAATAATTTGTACCCTTCAGTGATAGCACTTCCAGGTCACTGTGAAAAAGGTATACTGATAATATCAACAAAGATATTGGAATAACAACAAGATGGAGCACTGTATTGCATTTCAACGGAAGCAAACATGGAACGCTTCTGGTCTCTTAAGTGGGCGTGTCACCACCAGCATTCTGTGGAGGCTAACGCAGGCAGCGCCCAGACAGATACATCTACCATGCATGGCCTGGAACAAAGTCACTTTACCCCAAAACAGTTTGCTACAGAAACACCGTTGTGGCCTCCGATTGATCGTAGGTAATTGGGAATTAATGTTATACACTCAAATGACCCATTACCGCCCCCAGAGAGAAATAATGGGCAATATTGTGGTGATATCCGTGGACCTCCCCATTGACTTGCATGGAACGCTGGGTCGTTCTGGTCTGAATAAAGGGTGAAAAGCCTCACCTCTCTGTTTCCACTCTCCCTAATGTCAATGCTTCAACAAAGAGGACATATCTTTCCCATTTTGACACACCCATCCTCTCCATGCCTCCTGTTTCCGCTTCTCCATGTCTCTCTCTCTCTCTCTCTCTCTCCATCTCTCTCTCTCTCTCTCTCTCTCTCTCCATCTCTCTCTCTCCATCTCTCTCTCTCTCTCTCTCGCCTTCACTGTCTCCGCTACGATCCATGACTCATATTTCTCCCCCAGCCAGCATTTCTTCTTGTATTTAATTCTCATTCTCCTCTTTCCCTCCCTTCCTTCCTCCATCCATCCCTCCCTCCCTCTCCGCACCCCCTCACACCCCTCCCTCTCTCTCTTTCTTTCTAGTGATTTATCTTATTGTCTCTCCCTCTCCCTCCCTCCCTCCCTAGCCCCCCCCTTTCTCTCTCTCTCGCTCTCTCTCTGGTGATTTATCTTATTCTCTCTCTCTCTCTCCCTCTCTCTCCCCCTCCCGGTGGCTCCCCTGCAGTGGAGGTGGGCTGCTTATTCTCTCCCTCCATCTTGCTTAGCGCTGGCCTGTTGTCAAGCAGGTGGACGAGGCAGGAAGCAAGGCACGTGCACGTGCGTGTGCACGCCACACAGCGTGACTGAGAGGCGAGTTGTCTGTTTGGTTCCACGCTTAAAAAAAAAAACCCTGAGGTAGGTTTGACCAATCACAGGTTATTCCATTATATTCCAGGGGTTGTCACCCTCCCCGCCCTCAAAAGTAGGTTTTTAGCTTCCCAGGCCCCCCCCCCCCCCACACACGCACACACGCAAGCTAGCGGCCTATACTAAACATAAAACAAATGTTAAACATAGTGAAAGTATAGATACAACAAGATTATTTCATAGTCGTCAAATCATCTCATTGAGAACCACTGTGTTTTTCATTTATTTGGCTAGAGGCCCTCCCCGATGACAGGTACCTGAGCAGTGCAAAGTGCAGCATGTGTCAGTTGGCTGTGGTGTTGCAGAGCAGCGCAACGCTGGCGTTTAACCCTTGTTAACCCCTGCCCACCTCCCAGTCCCCAGCAGCACCTGTCAGTCAGTCACCAGCGGCCTCAGACCTCCTGACGTGATGCAGACCCTGTGTGCGTGTGTGTGCGTGCGTGCGTGCAAGTGAGATCAGCATACAGATGTACGCTGGGTGAATTCTGCCGTGTCATGGTTTTATGAACGCATTAAAAGACGTATTCCCCACCTATGGAATGTTGCCGATACATGTGTGTGTGTGTTGTGTGCATGTGTGCACGTAAGTGTACGTGTGTGT
>JAODUE010082864.1:12500-14563 GCA_027564755.1 Amblyopsis hoosieri
ATAACTGCAATGGTAGTTCAACTTTAAATGAAAGCTAAGCTGTTTTTCTTAAAACAAGGACTTTATGGAGGCAAAACTCAAATTCTGCTATCAAGCACATTGTATGTACACACCTTAAAAAACAAAAATAAATGTGCTCATTTAAAAATAGGCATTATACTTTAATAATAGTATTATAGTATAAAATAGAATAATTGTATTGTATAGATTTAGAACAGATATCGAACTATTTTATTGTATAGATTGTAAAAATACGCATCAGATGGCAGCGTGCTGCGTGCGAGTGAGTGTGAGCGTGTGCGTACTAAAGGCAGGGTCAGTAATTCTTGCTAACTGAGCTCAAATCAAAACAGTATCGCTCCGCGGACCTCTGCAGCAGCGCCTCACAGGTGCACTGTGAAGCAAAACGTAGTTATACAGCTTTGTTGATACGAGCGGTGTTCGCCACTTTGTTTATGCTACTATTTATGGCTGTGTAGAAGTATCAGATTCGTTTTTCAACACGCACAGAGAACTGTAAGTTTGCGAAAAGCGAGGAGATATTTGTTGAATTTTACAAAAAGCGTATTAGCTTAGCATTTACCTTGCAATAGCTGACTTTACCTTTAAGTATACGTAAAATATGCCATGACGGGAACACTGCGAAAGCATTCTTTGGGAAATAGCGCTAAGTGGACAAAATATATACGGCAGTCGTTCATTAGTAGCTAAGTCAGGTCACAAAACCCTTAACGCCACTTAACAGTTCTTGCCATCTCCTCCACAGGAAAATGATTCCCCACCTCACCCCTCCTCTCATCCCCAGCAAGCCACTCATCCTCGTGTCCCTCTATCCCCTCCACCCCTTTCCCGGCCTTTATTTTATTTTATTACTTCTCAAAAGGTGTCTGCCGAGTCGCTCGGCCGACCGGTCGGAACGGTCAACAGCCCATCACAGTCGGCTGACCCCTCATTGTGCACGTGAATGCGGGGATTGTGTGTGTGTGTGTGTGTGTGTGTGTGGGGAGACAGAGAGCGATAGAGACACATTGTGCGAAGTGGGTAAACAGTGCCTCCCCAATCTAGCCCCACATCAAAGCTACACAAATACACCCCCCCCCCCATATCACACATACCTGCACAGCACTCTGCTCCGGCCCCCTATACAGCAGACCCCTCCCCCCTCCCCCCCGACCCCTGTCCGCAACGCACGGCGGACGCTTACGCCTAGCATCGGCCGGTGGAGCAGTAGCAGGGCCTGGCAGCAGCGGGTTTCTATCTTCATCATAGCGCCGTTTTACCGCTCCTGGCCTGGGACAATATTAACAGCGTGAGGCAGGAGAAGGAATCGCTCAGCGGTGAGAGACACACGCACGCCGTGGTCGCCGTGGGCTACGGCTTGTTCTGAGTAACGATCCCCGTGTTTTCACTTAACAGCTGCAAATACAGTTGTGTGTGACTGAGTAATAGGCAGTTGGCCTGCAAGATATTTGGTAGAGACTCCAAGGGCTCTGTGTGTTTATGTTTGGGTGCATATGATAGAGAATTCATGTGAGAGTAATGTGTGTGTGTGTGTGTAGTGTGTAGTGTGCATGTGTTTGTATGAGAGCGGTGTGTGTGCGTGTGTGTGTGTGTGTGTGCACGCGCTTGTGTTTGTCTGAGTTTAATGTGTATGAATGGATGTATGTATGTATGTGGGTGTGCGTGATGTGTGTGTGTGTGTGTGCCTGTGTGTGTGAGAGTGATGTGTGTATACGTGTGTGTGCTTGTACCTGTGTGTGTGAGTGATGTGTGTGTGTGTGTGTGTGTGTGTGAGTGATGTGTGTGAGTGGTGTGTGTGTGTGTGTGAGTGAGCGTTATGTGTGCGTGTTTTGTCTTCCCTGCAGCAGTGACTGCTCATTGGGGCTTTAGAGGATGGGATGAAACGCATGGGAGTGTCACCACTGTGCTGAGTTATAGCACTCATAACGCACACACACACACACACACACACACACACACAGTGATGCACACACACACACACACACACACACACACACACACACACACACACACACACACACACACACACACACGCACACACA
>JAODUE010082875.1:0-14562 GCA_027564755.1 Amblyopsis hoosieri
CATGCAGCAGGACCCCCTCTTATATAAAGCTGAGTTGTTTATTAAACTGGGCCAACAATAATGTGTTGCACTGTATATAAGTACTTTGTAGTGGTGTTGCCTACTATACAATGCTAAGCCATTAAAACAATTGAGAAGTTAACATAGTTTATTATACTGGCTGTATATATTCATGTGTATTTTCCCCCAGTAACTCTGAGGACCTTCGGTCACAGACCCATGTTGAATATCTCTGTTTTGCTCTACTGGTGTTATTTAGTCATGCCTATTTTATACAGTACACATCATCTCCTGTTTTTAAATGTCGACTTTAAAGTAAGATAAATGTCTGACTCATATGAAAGAGTCACGCTTCGCCAAGATTTGCAACATAAAAGATTAGAGTAAATAAGCATGCTTTGAATTAACTAACCCATAGAACTACAGAATATAAATGAACTATCCGTTAAGTGAATACACGTGACTGATCATTAGTAAAATTGTGGTTTGCTTTACACTAGCGACCCCTAATGGTGTGTGCTTGTGTGCAGATTCTGTAGCCTGATATTTAGTCACTGAATGGCCATGTATTCAGGAGTATTTTGCCATACTATTGTAATGCAGTAGTGCCACTGCTACCATATTTTACTGGTATAAACAGTAACATGTCAGTGTACATGCAATCATTGAATCAGACATGTTTAGTACGAACCATGTAATTCACTAAAGTTTGATTGGTCTGAACGTACAGTATATTTTTTTTGTCATGTATTGTGTTAAAAACATTAATTGTTGTTGTTGTAAATGTTACGTCATTAGTATTTTTGTTTACCTTATCATAAGAGTCCAAATGTCTGGTGTTTGGTAGGCTATTTACCAACTGCCTCTAATATCTCTGAGCAATCCATAAGAATGTAATGGATTAACTGATGCTTGACCAGAAGGTGGTTATGACTATGTGGTATAAACCTGGTATTACTCATCATCATGTGCATGATGAAGGCTTACTACACCGCTTATTTGGGTTAGTGTTTGCATGCATTCTATTTGAGCCATTACTGCAGTGCCAAACGCTATCCACCAGAGGGAGAAATAGGCAACCTTAACGCATTGGAAGAAGAAAACCGGAAACGTGCTGGGTGACGTCATTTTCATGGAACATAACAAAAACAAATCGCCATCGTTTACATTAACTCTGCGTTATTATATATCGTCCAGTTGAACGTGTTTATATATTTGAAGCATTTGCGTATCGTCTGTCTTGAAGTTCATGGTATGAATGACACAATTGAAAGATGTAAAACTGACATTAAACCATAGTTCATACTTCACTGCGTTCTGAAGCGTAGCTAGCTTGCTAAAATGTCAGCTACGGTAACGCTACACGGAATTGCCCAACTTTCGAATTTACGATCGTTTTTTCTTATTCTTCCGTAGGGAGGCCCAACACAGTAAATGTCCGGCAGTAGCGTTTGACTGCGGCAATGGCTCAGCAGAGAGGAGTCAACAGTCTCCAGTTCAATCAGGACCAGAGTAAGCATATAACTAAGCCTACCAGTAATATGCGCCATATATACCATATTATGCTTGATATTATTGCTTCATGCTTTGCTGACCATGCTTCACTGTCCTTGCTTAGAGAGAACGATTAATGTTGTAATCCGTTTTCTCAGGCTGTTTTTGTTGTGCTATGGAGACCGGTGTCCGCATTTACAATGTCGACCCCCTGATGGAGAAGGGACATTTGGGTAAGTGGAAGTAAAGTCTACTATTCTAATGTAAAATAATCCAAATGTTAGACCGTAAGTATTACTCAGTGCGTGCGTTTTTCAGATCATGAGCAGGTCGGTAGTGTGGCCCAGTGCTCTATGCTTCATCGATCGAACTTGTTGGCAGTTGTAGGTGGAGGTGTTAATCCGAAGTTTTCAGAAATATCAGGTGAGTTGAGTTCTGTGGGTGTCTTTCCACCTCTGCTTGACCTCAACTTGTTAATACATGTTTTAAATGACATTTGTATTGATTGTTTTAATATTTCAGTGTTGATCTGGGATGATGCTCGAGAAGCATGCGACCCAAAGGACAAACTGGTGCTGGAATTTACCTTCACCAAGCCTGTTTTAGCTGTTCGCATGCGACACGACAAGTTAGTGCTGTCACACACTCACATAAGCTTCTGGATCTGTCCAGCTAAAGAATATTTGTCAATAATTCTCACTAATACCCTTATATCCCCCTACTGTAGGATTATTATTGTTTTAAAAAACAGAATCTACGTGTACAGTTTTCCTGACAACCCTGTCAAACTTTTTGAGTTTGACACCAGAGATAACCCCAAAGGTAGAGTTTCCATTTATTGTTTAGTTTTCTGAGCTGAAATAACATTCAGCACTAAATGTAACTCTTTCCCACAGGACTTTGTGATTTGTGTCCTAGTCTGGAAAAACAGCTGACAGTCTTCCCGGGTCACAAATGTGGCAGCCTGCAGTTGGTTGTAAGTAATTTTAAAAATAAATCAAGCATATAAATGACTGTTTATATGGACTGGAATTACTAGTTATGACTAGGTTATTGAAGTATCCCATTATTGTATTTGTGCATGTAAACACCATAACCCAATTACAGAAACCAAGATAGGCCCTTATCCCGGTTTTAACAAACCCTTGTTATGCCAGGTAGAGTACTCTGAGAGAACCCGGAATACCGTTGCATGCATACACCTAATCCAGCTTTCTGACAGCTGCTGCTAACTACCTTCAGCCTGGTGATGTGACAGAAACACAAACAAGGGCAGAAACGAAAGCATCTCACTTCTTGGGCTAGCTTGTCTTTTGGTAATGAAAGAATGAAATGAACTGGCTAGGGACAGTCTGTTGGCTGACCGAAGAGTTTATTCTCTGTCATTCTCATCTTTGAATAGCGTAGTGCAAAGTGGCCACAGGTGCCTGCACAAGTAGAAGGAAGTAACCGGGATGCTAGTATTTCTCATGCATAAGAGTAAGGGTTAACCTTCCCTGTGTTTGTGTAAACACCATCGTTCCATGTGTGATAATAAGACGGAAATTCAAGACCATGTAAACGCAGTCATTGACATACTGTAATCTCTACTAAGGAGCTGACCATTGTGTTTCCACTTCCACAAGCACACACTCAAACTATTGTGTTTTCCAGGACTTATCCAACACCAAGCCTGGGACGTCATCAGCCCCTTTTACCGTCAACGCCCACCAGAGTGAGATTGCCTGTGTGGCCCTGAACCAGTCTGGCAGTGTGGTGGCATCTGCCTCCCGTAAAGGAACTCTCATCCGCCTGTTTGACACCACAACCCGAGACAAGCTGGTGGAGCTTCGAAGGGGAACTGATCCAGCTACTCTATACTGGTACACAGTCCGATAGTTAACGGGGAACTCCCTGATAGCACCCACAGAACCCTGAATATTCACCACAGCTTGTTGGAAAATTGAGTGCAGGAGAGGTACTCCCCTTGATAGTTGAATTCAGGCTGCTCATTGGTTCTGACTTTTGTCTATCAAAATGGCGGGACTTCTGGGGCGCCACTCCCAATAACAAAATAACAGTGCCATATAAATAATTGTGGGAGATGGTAATGAATGGTGTTGAGACTTGAGGAGAAAGCTCAGACACCCGTAAAAACATTATAAACTGTAGGAATGTTAGGTGCAGCTTATAGTTCTCCACTCTTTCCCTTATAGAGCTCCTAGCATCACACCATTCTTCATTCTTCATCACACCGTAAAACATAAACAATTAGACAATGAGGAAATTTGTGTTTTTTGGGGGGCAGTGTATCTATAGGAATGAAATGGAAAGGTATGTACCTTTTTAAGGGAATGTTGTTCGTTTAGCTACACTAAAATGGCATAAATAAATAAAAAACCAAATCATTTGAGGTATTCACTATTGTTGGGCATGGATTGTTTTTTTAAATTCCTCTTTATAGTATCAACTTCAGCCATGACTCATCATTCCTGTGTGCATCAAGTGATAAAGGCACGGTGCACATCTTTGCATTGAAAGACACCAAACTCAACAGACGCTCTGCGTAAGACACTAACAGCCTGTCATTTCTCTAAATTGATCAGCTCATCAGCTCATCTCATGAGTCCATTGCTGTTCCTCCATTTTCCCTTTGTTCTGCAGATTGGCTCGCGTGGGCAAGGTGGGTCCTGTTATTGGTCAGTATGTGGACAGCCAGTGGTCACTGGCAAGCTTCACTGTGCCAGCAGAATGTGCCTGTATCTGTGCATTTGGCAAGAACACATCCAAGAATGTCAACTCTGTCATTGGTGAGGGAATGCAGCTGGTCTGAATATACACAAGACTGGCATACATTTGTGGTATTTGAATAATTAGCCAACAGCAAAATGCTGACAGTCATTCTTAAGTAACACAGTTGACTGGTTGGACAAGTAGTATAGTAGTATTGCAAAGTAGAGGCCTGTCAATCATGCTATGTTCATTTGTGATCTATACTGGTTGATGAGATGAAGATTAAACAGTGATAGTGAATTTCTAAAACAGCTGTGCCTTTTCTTAAATTAAATGCACATGCAGATCATTTGATTTTGATATTTGTTCTTGTGCTCCCCCAGCCATCTGTGTTGATGGTACGTTCCACAAGTATGTGTTCACCCCTGATGGGAACTGCAACCGTGAAGCCTTTGATGTGTACCTGGATATATGTGATGACGATGACTTCTGAGGTGCCTCAAGATGTATCAGACAGAATGAGTGGATAACGTTTACAGACGGTAACTATGAATAGTCGCAAAGGAAGATCAGACTCATAAGGACAATTACAAATATTTAAAGTATGACTGAGATTGTAGTTGAGAACCAGAACTATTCTGTACAAACAGAAGATTGTGATAGGGCTTGTTTTAAAGTGTTGTAATGTACTTGTAATCACTTGTATCTATATAGCAGAATTTTGAGATATTTCTTTTTTAAATCCACTGTCTTCTCGATTGATATAATCTGTTAACCTGTGCAACTCCAAATTAAAATCATTATTTTTGACTCTTCTCTGAGGAGTAACTCCAATTCTAGTGAATAGCCACAGAGTATCTCTATTTGTAAATTGTCTTCCGAGTATTCAGAGCCCTACACTTTTCACAAATGTCATTGTGTTGTAGAAGAAACAGCTGTAATCGCTGCCAAAGGGGCTTCTACAAAATACGGTGTATAAAAAACATCACTTTCTGAAATACTACACATCACAATGCACAAGGTCTCCCTGGTGACATTGAAGCACCGTCCTCTGGAAGGCCGTTACATAATATTATGCTATTGGATGTGTTTTAGAAATAGGCTACTTTCTATTTCCACTTTCTTTCTTTACCTGGTAGGAAAGGCTTCCAAACTTTAGCATTTTGCTTCATAATTATAATTCCATAATAAAAAATAACAAAGATCATGCATTTCCTTGCCATTTTAAGATGGCAGGGTACTTTAGATATTTGAAGAAACGTAAAAACATAAACATATTGATTGGGTGAAATATATGTAGTAAAAGTTTGAATGAGATGTAGCTTCGCCTCTATGACAAACACTTCTGAATTGACTGGCAAAACTACATTGGAACTCCCAAGATCAGGATGGTCTCACGAGGCTACACGTTACAATATGTTCTTTTTATCCTTTGTATGTAATCATTCATCCCACACTATACCACAACACTGGAGCAGATATTTATTGTTGAATATATAAAATACAAAAACATTTGATCAGCACATTAGTCTATAGGCTACTTTTTGCCAATTGGATACATTTCAATATACAGTCCAAAACAAATACTAAAGCGTCAAATCTTTTGTTAAAGCCTTGATTTAGCCTTATCTCTGTATTGTATCCTATACAATTTGAATGTTCATCGAAAACATTCAAAGTGAATGGAGAATGAGAAAAAGTGATCATTAAGAGGTGAATGCTAGAATGACGACTGAATAAGTTGAGGAATCAATTTAATATATTTACAATTTTTAAAGGTTCTTACATTTCTTAAAACATTCAGAATTACAGTTGTAAAATAATGTTCATGTTCCAGACATTTTTTTTAACACCATGCACATTCACACGCAGACATACCTGTTTTATCCATGTTTGTTGAATTTTTAAATTGCTTTGTATTAAATGGAATATTGCAATATTGAGAATAGTAAAATAAGATGAATAAAAATTTGATAATGTTGTCAGGGTTTATTCCACATAACACAAGGGGTGAAGTCAGAAGCAAGAATATGTGGCTCCTTTTTGTCACTGGGGAACAGGGGGGCCAAATGCCTCCATTGTCTCTACTACCAGCGATAAATTGTCCAAAAATGACCCCACAGAAACACGCAGAATACGAGCCTCGTCTGCACTCCACCGGCTAAAATGGACAGAAATCAGAGTGATAAATGTATGTACCATATTTACATTTGAATAATGACAAAAGCTGAATAACATTCAAGAACAGTCTCACTCACACAGACAGCATGTTCCCAGATACGGAAAGTTCCTTGCTGATTCCACCTTTGCGTGGCTCTCGGTCTGGAGAAAGTGTATTTAGAGCTATGGAAGCCTCACGGGCAGATGGGAATGGAACATCGAGAGCACTGCAGGATGGTTAAGGAAGCCTGCTATGTTTGGGAAAGATTTTGGACTGTACAGCTGAACACCCTGTCACAATCATTTGTGGGAGACCTTATGGCCAAATTTGATATAGAACACAGTGTTATATTTTCACACTAGATCTGATTTTAGCTGCATTATCAAGTTAACCACTATAAAAAAAAACGTGGATTCCTGCCTAGATTGTAGGCTGATTGATCATCGGTCATCATGTTGTAGGCTATAACGTTTAGTATAATCTAATATCAAAATAAACTACTACAGACTACGGATGACATGTTTGTTCTATTGATGATAATCCATAGAATCTATTGAATCATCTTTACTGTTAAATATAGCATGGTCTAAACAATTTCCTTAGTAGCCTACTACTGTAAGGTAATGTTTACGTGTCATTCTTGAGATACTATACGGAACTACTACTAAAACAAGACCCCTGCTCAAAATACTGTATGTTATGGCTAATAATACAAGTGCATATATATTGATAGACATCGAGGCTTGTAGAAAAATATATTAACATGATATAATCCAACCATTCGGGTTGGATAAAGGATACAATTCCAATTTTCCAGAAGCATGGTTCGACTCGCTGAGCTCAATACTGGGCGCCGCCATCACGGTCGTTTAACTGATGTGAGATTGCACTTTCGACAAATACCTGCAATAAACGACTTCAATTATTTACAGCCTTATGTGATTTAATAATGATAGTATGTAACTGTATTTTATAATAGTACACATCCATGCAACGTGCTATGTGCATCCTTCAAAGCTTCACGAAATATATTTAAGATTTTACTCTTTACTTTCAATAGAGGGGCGTAAGATCAAAGCCAATGTATACAGTCGCACCACATGACGCCTAAATTAGATCACTTTTATTATAATATATTACTTTGAATTATTGTTATATATATATATAACACTTAGCCTATATATATAAATAAAGAATATGCTGCTCTTAATATAAACGGATTTATTTTTTATTTTTTAGTAGTATATTTTTTAACTAGTAACTACTGTTGACAATTCGTTAGTTCATTATTGGCGAACGAAAGCAGACGCCAGACACTAGACGAAGCTGTACTATCGTACCCTTGAGCCAGATTGCATGCCATCTGTGTCGCCGTTCAACCTCGTGATACAATAACGTGATTTATGTTGCCTATTCATCTACCCTCACACTATGTGAGGGATCTCTCTCTCTATATATATCTCTCTCTCTCTTACTCTCTCACTGTGTGGCACTGGCTTTGTACATTTTAGAAGCCTGCTGTCAAACTCAGCTGTCTGCTGACAGGGCTCGCATCCCTCGGTGGTCGTCACACACGCTTCACCCGAGGTAACGCTGATGTATCGTTTGAAGTTCTGTTCTAGGTCTTGATTTACTTTCACTTTATCTACCGTCAAGATCAGGGAAACAGTAGCCTAGATCGCACTGCACGAGCATAACATAATATAATCTCTTTACAGAACAAAACAGAACAGAACAGAACCTTTGATTATTACTTTCATTCGTGATTGACGTTTTACTGGAACAATATAATACATTCTCAAATCTCTCTCTCTCTCTCTCTCTCTCTCTCTCTCCCTCTCTCTCTATCTCTCTCTCTCTCCACTTCCATATTTAAAGGTTGTTCTTAATTACATTGTACTGTATTTCTCACCAGATGTTTCCTTACTCTGTACAGGTTCATGTGTATGCACATACATATCAGTGTATAAGAAGAGCATGGGTACTCTAAGGGACCTACAGCTTGCACTGCAGTTGAAGATTGAGGAGCTCCGGCAGCGAGATGCCCTCATTGATGAGCTGGAGTTGGAGCTGGACACCAAGGACGACCTCATCCGACAGCTCCAGGTAGAGCTGGATAGACACCGCAGTGGCTCACAGCAGCCATCCATCTCTGGGAATGAACAGAATACAGGTGTGCCAGTGCTAAACAACACCATAATGCCACTCTAACCTGTGATCTGTGTGTCTGTTAGGTGTTATGCAATAGAACTGAACATAATAGAGATCTTTGTGTTGACACGGTTTATTTCCACCCCCAGCTCACTGCTTAAGTTTAAAATCACAACTGTAATTGTGGCCGTATAAGCAGGGTTGGGTAGATTACTTTTCAAATCTAATCCATTACAGTTACCAATTATCCAGACTAAAGTTATAATCAGTAACGTAATTTTTGGATTACCTAACATCGGGTTACTTTCCATTACTTTTGGATTAGTAAATAAATGTTTTTTAAACGCCATCCAAAACAGTTTACAATGTTGCCGCACAATATCTTTGTATTTTTGTGACCGTCTTGCTCAGGGGGTCAGATGAAAGTATGATTTTTATTTTTTCAGGTAATGACAAGACAACAACCAATTGTTTTATGCATATTTCTTCTGCAAACATCCCTTTAAAATCTGAAGGTATTAGAAGTAATCATACATTTTTTCCAAAGTACTCTCTCTGATTACAATACTCTGATAACAACATTTTAGCTGGTAATGTAATAGATTACAGTTACCATTTTTTTTGTAATCAGTTACTTCCCCACCCTACATATAGGGGAGGGGTAGAGAGGCGTGTCCCTTTAAAAGCCTGTGGTCTGCATGTGATGTGTCCTGTTAAGGCGAAGCAGTGCAGTGTGTTGGAGCAGTGGATGAGCCACAACGCATCAAGAGACAAGCCATCTCCGCAGAGCCCACCGCTCTGGACCCCACACAGCTCACACACGTTACCCTGACCAGCTATAGCAAGAGCAAGGAGTGAGGGCTGCTGTATACGCTCACACACACACACACACACACTACACTTACTGTTACAACTGGGCTTTTCTAACCTACCGGCTCCTGAATAGTTCTTACTTAGTAATACTTTGTAATAGTAACTAAACTCACTGCATGTTGCTTTTGATAAAAAGGCATATGCTAAATCAGGCTATTTTGCCAGAACCTTACTCACGGAACAACACCATAGTAAAGCGCAGAAGCATTTCATTTATGTTCTTCATTCATTCAACTCACTCCCACTCAGTGACCCACCTGTGGGTTGTGACCCCCAGTTTGAAAACCACTGTGCTAAATGACTTGTATGTACAGTATGAATTGCAACATACACATACACAAACCCACACACACACGCACACACACACACACACACACACACGTATACGCACACACTCACACGCACACACGCACACACACACACACACACACACACACACACGCACACTAATATGCACACAGACACACCTGTACGGATGTATGTGTGTGTGTGTGTGTGTGTGTGTAGGTCTAGGGAGTTGATCCAGAAAGCTCTGTTGGAGAATGACTTCATGAAGCACCTGGAACAT
Organism: Amblyopsis hoosieri; assembly: GCA_027564755.1. Taxonomy (NCBI): domain Eukaryota; kingdom Metazoa; phylum Chordata; class Actinopteri; order Percopsiformes; family Amblyopsidae; genus Amblyopsis; species Amblyopsis hoosieri. Next base: position 9,960 of record JAODUE010082875.1, read on the forward strand.
GGACAAGTAATAACACACCATCAGTGCTGCATGTACTCCTTGTGTGGATCTGCAGCTGTCTCAGAACCTGTTTTGACTGTGTGTGTGTGTGTGTGTGTGTGTGTGTGTGTGTGTGTGTGTGTGTGCGTGTGTGTGTGTGTTTGTGTGTGTGTGTGCGTGTGTGCGTGTGTGTGTGCGTGTGTGTGTGTGTGTGTGTGTGTGTGCGCGCATGCAGATCCTGACCATTATGGACTGTATGCACCCCACCGGTCTGACTCAGGGTCACTGTGTCATCCAGGAGGGAGATGATGGATCTACGGTCTATGTTCTAGAGGGTACGCCTGCCTGATGTGGTCATGTGACCCACCTGAGCAGTGGTCTAACTTGCTTTAAAGGTGGAGTCAGACCTTTTAGGCAAATACACTTTTTATTATAATGAGCCTTGGTTCAACGTGATCCGCTTGCTATTTGTGTGTGTGTGCTTGAAAAATAATCTGTTATTTCTACACAGCCGTGGCTTTATAAATGGGAACTCAAACAAAATGATACAGAACGCACACAACAATCATTGTAGCTTTGGCAATGCGTTTCCTATGTGGAGAGTTTCACCCTATAGCATTGTAGGAAGGTGTTAATGTGTTGGTTAACAGTCTTTCTCTAGAATGACCCCACCTTTAGAGTGTGCAGTCTGACATACAGTAACATAAGTGGGGGTTGGTAGACTCAGCCTTCACTCTGGAACTATTGTCTCAGCTGGTTGGCTTGCATGGCTCAGTTCAACAGCTCACAGTTTATAGTTTATAGGCAAAGGCTATGACCAGTTATGACACATGAATGTGGAACTTTACAGTTTTTCTTGATTGCTTTGATGCAGCAGTCAACTCAAACTCCACATTCTCAAAACAGTTAACACACAGGCCGAAACAGTGGCACTCATGGTCAAAATTACACATTTTGTTTGAAAAAGGCTCTAACCGTGCCAAAACATTTAAAATATGCAACAAAAGCAAATTTTGCTTGATTCTTTTTTTCAAACTGTGGCTGAAAAATGAAATACTGTAAATATTACACAAAATACATGTAAACCAAAATAACATCTATTAGAGTATAAGAAATTAAAAAAATACAACCAAAATCTATTACAGTAAAGTATAAAAATCTGTTACTGTAGAGTATATGAAATAGACACTATTGATACTCAGTCTCTTATGATTGCTAATTGAAGATTTGTGTGAAGGAGTGTCAAACAGGTGCTTCAGTGATTTCATACTGATGTAGGTAGTTTCTCATAGCTAGGAACAGATGGTTTCTGTTTGGTTACCATAGCTAATACAATGGAGTTTGGACTGCTTGAATGACATCCGTGTTAACTGTTCTGCAAAAGGGTGGGAAAATGTGTCAATCCAATGAGAAAGGGTTAACACATTTGCAAGAGGTGTCTTGTGCTCTGCTGAGACAGTGATGATGAAAACCGAGTGGATCCCAGTTTCTTTAAGCAGGTCAAAACAATCAAGAAAAACTGTTAAGTATTTATTGGTTTTACCTTTGAAACAATACTGCCACCTTCTGGCAATTGCTTGCAATATTCTATTTTAGTGTATACAAATGTATAGAAATGTAACAGGCAGTTTACTTTTTCTAGAATCGCATGCATGAGAGCATGAAGCTGTTTGACTCCATCTGCAACAACAAGTGGTTCATAGAGACCTCCATAATCCTCTTCCTCAATAAGAAAGACCTGTTTGAAGAGAAGATCACACGCAGCCCCCTGTCCATCTGTTTTCCAGAGTACTCAGGTAGATCACATTGATGTACCAGTGTCTGGCTGTGCTGTAATTCAACTAGAACACTGGCTTGTTGAAGCTATATTTGAGATAGCATTGTTTTATCAGGCACCATTAACTATTGATGTTGATGCCTATGAAGTTGCAAAACATTTTGATTCAAAGATATACTTTGTGAAATGTGCCTGGAATTATCCACGGCTGTTCAAACCAAATTGTTTTGGTGTGAAATGTGTAGTGCATGCCTCTAACCCAGATGACCCACCTGAGGTCCAGGCTCCTCTATGCTCTTCTTCCAACAGAACTATACGCTCACATTATTCTTTACCTCTCCCCCTAAATGTTTTTGTTTCAAAGCAAACAGACATTTTGGGATGTGCATGTGTTATTTCATGCAAATGAGGGGTGTATATTTAAGGCTAATTCCTACTGGAGGTGTTGATGTGCGTCAAAAGACGCCAAAAGTTTAAAACAAGGTTTACAACACGGTTGTATTTCTTGAGCGTCAAGCATTAACATGTATTGAATATCTGGATATGTTTGAGCTGCTTCATCAATCTAAAACATTCTCATAAAACACATTTATAAAGTAGATTTCCTCCAATGTTGTTGCCCAGGAGCTAATAAGTACGACGAGGCAGCCAGTTACATCCAGACCAAGTTCGAGGACCTGAACAAGAAGAAGGATACTAAAGAGATCTACACCCACTTCACCTGCGCCACCGACACAAAGAACGTGCAGTTTGTCTTTGATGCAGTCACTGATGTCATCATCAAGAACAACCTGAAGGACTGTGGTCTGTTCTGAACTGAAGACAGGATAATGACATGGTGGGTCGCATTGCTAAACGATGTCCCTAAAGTGACTCTATGATCAAGTGCACCAGCATCTTAGAGCAAAATAAATGCTTCATGGGCCACACACACACATGCATGGCCAGCCCAGTTATGTAAGAAAATGTTAGCTCAGATTTATTTCTATTTCAATTGTTAGTGTTTAGAATGTGTATGTTTAAGTATTAAATTAATAAACTCCTAACGTTGTCATTCCCTCATAAACAGGACAGCCAGAACTAACATGATGACCCAATGCACAGGGAAACTGCATGAAAGACTGCATTCGCCATGTGATACATTTTGAAAACCCTAAAAATAGACTGAATCTCTTGGCAAGCTTGGATGCATTGGATTTACAGCTATTCCAGCTGTTCTGTTTTTTTATTTTCCATTTTGAATGAGTGTGATGATGAAGATGATGATGAAGCATCAATTTGTCTGAAATGTACCATGTACCACACCAGTATTACAAACATATTACAGACATTTTAATTTGGTTTGAATCTGGGAGGGTTTGCAGAAGAAAAATGCATAAAACAATGGGATGTTCTCTTATTAACCTTTCATTAATGTCAATCAATAATTTAAATAAAATCATACCTTAATCTGATCCCCTGCACAACATACAGTCACAAAAATAGAAAGATTTGGTGCAATTTTTTTATTTTTTTATTACATACCAGTACATGATTTAAATGAGAAAGTGAAACCGTAAAGTTACTAAATCCTGCTGTTTTCCAATTTCTCCCATTATTGTTAAAAACACTAAATAGGATGTATTGATGTTATCAAAGTCCTTATAGTGCCTCTGATGCTATGGTCAGCTGTCCAACACAGAACCGTCCCTGGGCGTGGCTAACTTGCTTCTGGCGAAAGGTCCATTGATGAGTGCACTTTTATATAGACAGTTATATAGGGAGCCAATAATACTATACTTTATATGTGAGAATATGTATTTATATGAAAGTTTTGAAAACTGTTTTGACTAAAAATTGTGTATAGCTAACATTGAAACTTTACATGGTTAGAAATTCTAGCTTTGTCCTGATGTCTTGCTAAATGAAAATATGTGAAAAACAGAATGTTGATCCTATGCCATCAACGGTCAAAAATGGTTTCACCATATGAGATCCAATGCTTTTTTCTTAGAATTTTTTTTCTTTTGGTAATAATTAGAATGTATTCTTTCTGCTAAGAATGAACTGATCTTATTTTTTGAATGGAGGATGATAGTGGATTAAGGGATTTTTTATACAATGTCTATTAATCAATATTCACTGCTGTGCTATACTGCATTGTTTTGCATGACTTCATAGTACTTGTACTTCTCACAAACTGCATTCTCTAAGTATGCCAGATTTTTAAATGCTTATGTCTGTTTAATTGTTCATTTGATCTTTCATTCAAGTATTTTGAAGTATGTTTGTGCCTGGATATGTTTATACCTGTATAGACTATTATACAGTATCTCCATAGCACAAATTAGGGCTATTTCTACTCCCAATTCTGTTATTAACACCCATTATTTATGACAAACTATTTATTTATGACAAACTGAGACAGATATAGTATCATCTTTAATAAATATTATGATGCATACAAGTAATTAAACTGTTAAACACAAATAAAGTTTTTTTCACTTGACCCTTTTTATTTTTTTTGTAGTAGTCTGTGTCCAGAGAAAAACTTTACTACTTCTGAAAGTCACTTTTGAGGTTTATAACCTTAACATGAGCTATGTGGGTAGTATGCAGTCAATGGGAAGACAATCATTACAACTATTTATGGGGTGTTTTGGTTGATTCTTCAATTGTGGGAACTTTCATGTCCCCAGGTAAAAAATGCATGTTAGAAATACTTTACTCCAAAATAAATAGCTATTTTATGAAAACGATTACAAAGTGCACCACCAAACAAACATCAGTGTCTGTCAGCGTTGTGTCCAGAGCATGGAGGCGCTACCAGGAGACAGGCCAGTACATCAGGAGATGTGGAGGAGGCCG
>JAODUE010082886.1:0-14562 GCA_027564755.1 Amblyopsis hoosieri
GCACAAGGCTCCAGACAACACAGCCCTCAGGTTCATGGGGGCACCCAAACCTCTCCACCACGATAAGGTGATGGTTCACCGTCCAATGAGACGCACGAGAAGCTGGTCACCTTCTGCAGCGAGAACGGCAGCTTTGACGGTGGAGACCAAGGGGTTCTCAATAGCTACAATTGAGTCTACAATATTGCACAATATTCAAATTTTCTGAGATACTGTACCTGTGGTTTTCATGAGTTGTAAGCCTTAATCATCTAAATAAAAAAAAATACAGGCTTAAACTATTTCTCTTTGTGTGTAATTAATACACAGTATACTGTGTATGAGTTTCACTTCAATTGAATTATTGAAATTACTTAACTTTTACACAATATTCAAATTTATTTAGATGCACCTATATAGACTTTATGTTATCGTGTTACCTTGCATGTTGTTACATGGTGCCACCATTTAGTTCATTTCCGTACAAAATTCCTTTTCTGATACACTTAATACCTAACTTGTATGCTGACACGCTTGACCTCAGCCGTAAAGCTGCCTGAATCCCTAGGTCTTAATAATGACCTTTAGTGCAGGTCCGCCAAGAACTTCACAGGCTAGGCAGGCTACTGCAAGACTTTGGCTGGAAATCAATACTAATCAATTTGCCAGTCTGTTAGCTAATAACAAGTTTAGAACCTGCTGCTCGGAAAACTATGGCTTCCAGACCGCTTTAATTTGTCATAATAGCAGGGCAGTGGAAGCAAACCTGATTATCTGGCTCTTGGGCTACGATTCCTCGTCTATGGTAAATACTGTATAGGAAGCCTGCCTGGGTTATTTCAAGAAGCAGCCCACTGCTTTAATGCTGTCAGGTGGATTGGATCTGGAAATCAAACTGTTGCTAATCTGATTTTTTGAGCCAGTAAAGACACGATGTGCATTGACGTGTCCTTGAAGTACCATAATCTCCACATTCGCTGATGTTTCTCCCTTCGATATGAAAGACTGTCCTCGGAGATGAGCAGGTGCGACGGGTGTACAGAAACACTATCAAACCTAGTCGGCCAATGCTTATGCATTCCGAGAGCAGTGGCAATCTTTAGAGCGAAGGTCTGGACCCACAGTGCCTGACTTGGTCCGGGTCTTGTACTCTTAGCTGGCTTGAGGATGTATGGTTTGTGCCCATGGCTCTTAGCCTGTCATGTCACCCTCACAGGAGCTCCCCGAACCTCTGCAGGTGCTGGAGAACAGAAAGCCCATTAATCACAGCTAAAGGTCAGACGCTAAACCCAATTTACCCACCCGCTCCCCTTGTCGCTCACAAGAGTAATGAACATGTTGGTGGCAGGTGGAGCTCTGCTGAAAAAATTGTTCAGTAAGAATTAGTCTCTGAGAAATGTGTCATGTTCACCTACTGTACTGCTCCCTCCCGCTGCGAATAAAAAGAGAGAGAGATGCTGTTGTGGTTCACATACAATACACTGTAATGTGTTCAAACGCAATCATTGATGTCAAATAAGTGTCTGGTTTTAGCGGTTAGCTTAGTAGCTAGTAGTAGGTAGCTAAGATATTTTAGCGACACTCAGTAAGAAAGTGTTAACGGAACACTTCAACCCACTGAGCATGTGGGCCAACAACCCACACATATTCTTTGGCATGGCTATCTCTGGTGAGATATTCGCTGCTGTTTTAGACAATATCACTGCCTAGCCCCCCACTGATAATGTCACATGTTGACACCAGAGTATCATCAGTCAACAATGAGTATAGCATTGAAAGACATTTACTTAGCCCAGTGGAGATTGCAGCATAAAAAGCAAGTTCTTTTAGTAAATATTGGTATTATTTATCCAGACATCAAACATTTATAGGTCGCCTGCACCACAAATCTGCCCTTATCTTCCCACGCGTCCTTCAGCCTGTGCTTGTGTGTGCGTGTGTTTGTGTGTGTGCGCGCGTTTGTCATGTGTCTGCAGAGAACATCCTGTCACCGCCGTCAGCCTGCTCTCAGCGCCTTGAGTCCAATGACTTTCCCCTCATCCATTATTGAGAGGCTGAGCTAGGTGCCTGGAGAACTGAAATGAATTAGCTGGAGGTATTAATAGCCAGCTAAAAATACAGCCGCAGGTCTATTTGCAGGGGACCTCGGAAGCCAGGTGCTCCTGCTGTTAGTGGTGTTTGAAATTGCTTCCATTAAGTGTAGGCCTTCTAGAAGATATTGTTTCAAGTGAGAACTATAAAGAGCTATTCAATGGAAGTACAACAAAGGCTGAGGATAGTTCATCATATTCAACTTAATTGACTAAAACCATTAAGTCATGTTTGAAAAATCTAACAAAATAGCTGCACTTACTGGTACTGCTGATATGAACACACATTGTTATTCCGCTTGTGATTTATCCAACTTATTACACTCTAGACAACATTAATGAAATCACCTCCCGTCTTAATTCATATCTCTACCATCCCATCGAACCTCCCCCACTGTGTTACAAAGACAAAGGGAGATTACCTGATAATGCGGGTGACTTGCACTCTAACAAGGCCGACACATTTCAGCTCTAATAATCTCAATGAACCTTTCTCTCTCTGCCTCTATGCCTGAATGCCTGCACTGACCTGCTGTAATTACACCTTTCATTAGCCATTAGCGGGGTCAGCCTCCCAGTGCTGACAGATTGATCGGGCACACACAGGGGTGCTGTTTAAAACACTGCGGTGGAAACACATAGAAGAATGGGATGAGCTGATAAGGTACCACTAGGGAGGGAATGATTGGAAAGATAATCACTGAGCCGCAGAGCAACATTAATATGGCCATGCACTGTACTGTCTTGATTGCTTTAACTATCTTAGGAAATACTTGCTAGGATGACTGTATCTACAATGTGAATTATGCACTTATTTAAAGGGGCATTAATAAGGTACATTTGTATTTCTTTAATTGCTGTTAAGGTTTTTGTTTGGCATACATATCTTGATTCTCTTTTACAAATAATGATAGATCATTTCTTTAATGGATATGTACAATGGACATGGATATATGCTTACAGTAGACACCTACAGTAGCAGCAATGGATGCACATTATTGTAGCTAGAAGTTATGCAACTGCTGATAATGCCATAGCATAGCATTTTTTGTAATTTGATAATAATGGCAATGCTTTAGACCTGTGAATTTTCCTAGACTGATTACAATTATGTGTACAGTATCGATCTTAAAGGCAGGATTAGTCATTACAACTTTGAGCCAAAAATCTAAACAGTATTCTCACATATATAAATGCATTGTGAAGCAAAGCGTAGTGCTGTGGCTTTGTTGATACGAGCGGTGTTCGCCACTTTGTTTATGTTACTATTTACAGAGCCAGGGCTGTGTAGAAGTATTGGATTTATTTTCAACACGCACAGAGAACGGTAAGTTAGTGAAATGAAAGGCGACATTTGTTGAAATTGACAAAAAGTGTAACAGTGTACATTTAGCTTGAAATAGCTGATTTTTCCTTTAATTCGAACATTATGGAATTCAAACCAATAAAGGGAAAGATAAACTAATATAAATGCATAAAATGCTGTGCCATTAAAATAGATTTGTAAACTACAATACATGAGGGGAACATAAAAATTGCCAGACCAAACACAAATGCTCATGCAACATAATAAGTACACCAATCTGCTTTATATAAAAACGTGGAGTTTCCATTCTTTCCTACAGAGATTGAAAGCCTTGTTATCTTTAGCCATAACCTAAACTTTACAACACTGTAAGTTGACCTCAAAGAGGGGTTGCCTGCCAAAATGTGGGTTCATGAGCGGTATTATGGCATTCATTCATACTCCTGAAAACCTTGCACTGTGCATTACGTTTCCTATCTCTCCTGACAGTCCTGACAGAGATTTTATGGAGGAAAAATGCAATGCACATAGTTGCACACGAAGCCCTCTACATAAACCCCTGGCCACAGCAGAACTTGCACAGCACAGTGCACTTAATGAAAAAGACTTTTCATCTGCACTATGCACTTTTTGCCTGAGCCAGAAGGTTTCTCCACCCCACTTCCTCTCCCCAGTACATTTAACACTTATCACCCCATCCTCGCTGTTATACTGTATGTTAGCTATCATTACAAACTGGCCACCATCCAACCTGTCAGTATACAGGCCAGCCACGGTTGGCTCTCAGATATACCCCCTCATTCTGCTGACAAGGAAACCAATAGATAGTATCTTTTCCAACGGACGTGCTATATGATGTCTCTGACTGTGGGCATGGGGTTTTTGATTTGTCAGGGGGTCAAAGGGGCACAGCATTTATACAGGAAACTTCAGAATTTATGCATATACACAAGGTCAACAGAAAGTCAGACTATTAAATATGATATGTCCCATTAAAGGCAGGGTCAGTCATTCTTGCTAACGTCGAGCTCAAATCAAAACAGTATCGCTCCGCGGTTTACCTTGGTGGCGCCTCACATGTCGAAATGCATTGTGAAGCAAAGCGTAGTGCTATGTCTTTGTTTATACGAGCGCTGTTGGCCACTTTGTTTATGTTACTATTTATGGAGCCATAAATGTATAAGATTATTTTTTCAAAGAGAAAGGTAAGCTAATGCAAGGAGATATTTGTTGAAAGTACATACAGCTTACATTTAGCTTGCAATAGCTGACTATACCTTTAATTAACTAGAATGCACAGCATTAAGTAAATGCCCTATTCTAATATTATGTGAAATGTGTATGGGTTTTGCTATATGAATTCTCTCTTGCTGCTCTGTGCATTCTACACTACACTGCTATTCGTTACTGCCTTAAAAAAACGAAAAGGTTTTACAGCTCTCATTATGCTTCGTAGAATCTGGCCCTAATACCCCCTGATATTGCTACGGTGCTTTCTTCTACCTGGAAGACTGCATGTAAACACTCCAAGAAATATGTGAAATAGCCGCAGGGCATCTGCCTGCCTCTACACTGTGCAATTCTGTGTCCTGCCAAATTTCATCTGCCATGCCTTCCCTCTCCCTTAACGGAATCCGTCAGCTCACTTACAACATACTGACAGGCTGCCTCATTCAGCATCATTCGATTATCAATTCTCATTTTGCAAACCGCAGCTAAGCTTGTTTTAGACGGAGAGCTCAGGTCTCAAGCTGGCATAGATCACCTGTCACTTGTCAAAGCTCTGGGGCAGTAAAGAGAGCTGTCGCTCGCATCAGGACGCCAACTCATAAATATGCTACGGTAATAGTAATAGTAATTTATATGGAATAATTAGGAATGATTAAGTGACAGACATGAGCATGTTGCAAACATTTGTACTGTAGGTTTTGCTCTAAATGCTAGTGTTGAGTGTGTTGGATATAACTGTTGACAACAGGTCTTGTATGAATTGCAAAATGTCTGCAGAAGAAAATGTTTACTGATAAAGATGCAATAAACTGCTTTCTGTGTCACTCAGTAGGTTGACAGCAGTGAATAGTTACATTAGGTAAATCTAAGATTTTCGATATTTATATTCTCTGGCAAATTCCTTGCGCTGTTAATAAAGAATATGTTCTGTGATTTGCACACATCCTCAGCCACACAGGCGATCTCACTTGTGGGACTAGCTAAGTCAGTGATTCATATGTGAGAAGACATATTATCATTACTGTGAAGCACTTGGGATAAGTGAAGCACGAAGAGGGCCACTTTCATGTCTTTGGCTGAGTTAAAGAGCACAGAAAGCCTTGTCTTTGATCGCAGTCAAGCCATCATCTCCTAGAGGAGATGTCCGTTTGTACGATTGAAGAGCTCCTCTTATTTGCTGTCACACTCATCTGTCTGGATGGACGTGTCACTCTGAGCTGGCCTTCCTCTTTGTCACTTGTTCATTCTCACAGCCTCCTTCTATTGCCTTCCTTCTCACATGTCAGTAGTCTCCATGTTAGCCGAGAGGGAGAAGAAACAGCGGTTCACACATTTTTCAGTTGATGCTTCTGCTGCAACTGTCAACTGCGATGAAACATGGTGAATGAATATAAGATAGTTGAGATTTATTGCAATTGAATAGTTCATTAATGGCAATATACATATATTTATATGGAATGAATGGCACTCTGCAGCATTATAATATACAGCTTGTTGTCCTCTGTATATCCTGCTGAGTGGGAGATATGTTGTATGCTGTTGTATGTTTGTGTTAACCCCGCCCCTATGTTAAAGGGGTCAAATACTTTTCAATGTCTTTATGTGTCGTGGGAATTGGAAGATATTGATGTTATTAGTGCATGCGTGGAGGAAAGTCTTCAGACCACACACATCAGGATCTCTCTGGGGATGCCAGAATATCTAAGAGGGAGCCTGAGTAAACACAAAGCCCCTCACCAAATTCGGGATTCAATATTTTGTAGCAGTATTTTATTATTTAATTTACTTCATTTCCATTTGGTTCTATTGTATGTCAAAAATGTACTTCTGAAGGGTCTTTGTTGCTAGTTAAAGGATTCCTCAGTACAATTGACCTTGAGTCAGTCTTCAGGACTTTGAACACACTTTGAGCGGAGGTACAATGTTATGGATTGCGTGGGGAGTTGTCAACTTAGCAGGAGGCAAGTGGGGGGGAAAGCCTGGAGAAAAACATGTCAACCCCTAATCCATTTCTTCCATTGATGTATATGTATGGCGGGCTTAACAGAGATTTGAATAATTCAAAACACTTGTACTGCAAAAGCTCCATAATCAGCTTGTGAGCTCAAAGCGGCAGCGTGATTGAGTGTATAGTACCATACAGGGAGACTGATAGCTCTGCCCACATGCATAATTACCCAGAGGTGGGGGGGCGGGCTGCATGGGGAAGGGAAGGCGGGGTCCTGTTTAATGACAGTTTTGAGGTCAGATGGCTGCCACTTGTGCAGTACATCTTCCTACACTAGGAAATGCCTCTGCTGTGTTACATAATGATATGTGTGTATATGCAGTGTATGGCACAGTCCATAGCGTCATATCAGCCGCTGTGTGGCTTCTGCAAGGTTTGGAGATGTATGCATTCATGTGGTTCACATTAGTGGAAAGTCAGTAAATGATCACAGATGGAGTTGTTTAAAGCCTTATTAGTCGGTAGGTCAAGGATTGCTCTTTCATATTTAACTTTCTGCAGTCCAACAAGCTGTACTCTGGCCCAACTAAACTAAGATATTTAAGCCCAAAATGAACCCAGTTAAATGGGGTCAGACTAAATGTATTATGTAGCCTACCATAATTATTAAGGTATGCATTTTCAGTTGATCTAAAATATACATGTGGCCATTAAAAAGGATTCAAAGTAAATCCTTTTTAATAAGCCAGTATTAATAAAACAGAAACGTAAAAGCAAATTCAGTCTTTTTTAATAAGGGGGAATTCCACAAGTCCATTTTGACCTGGACTTTAGTATGATTACAAATGATTACAGCTGATTCTCTCAACAACACGAACCAATACAACCATGACCTGGGATGTGTTTACAGCGACATGGCTCGGCTTGTTTCCAAAGACCTTGGCACATCGCCAGAACTCTAACCTGAACTCTAGCCTGATTTGATTTTGGTCACAAAAACAGCCGCCACAGTGTGAGGAGATGAGGAAATGAGGTCGGGCAGTGTTAAGTGTGTTGACCTGAGTCAAGTAGTTATAGCCTGCTCTAGCCTAGTCCTGTCCTGCAATGGCAGGGAAATCAGCCGGCCAGCGTGTACATTGAATCAGTTACCAAGTCAACAAGAAAGCCAGTCGACTAGAACCCAGCCAGTGAGCATGACCTTATGTCATATGCTCCTGGAGGTGTGTCCATCTCCACAGATGGCATGGTCCAGTGGTGGTCAGGGCAACAGTCATTCTGCCAGAGTGACAGCACACTAGTGCCAGAGGCTCATTATCAGGCTGCAGCCACACTAACAGCCGTGCAGCAGCCAGCTGCACGCACACACACACACACACACACACACACACACACAGACACACACATAGACACAGACACATGTACATACAGTATGCACATGCGCACACACACAGACACAGACACAGACAAAAATATGTATCCATTACAGGCCAGCAATAACTGGAGCATTTGCTGCCACAGAGAGTTACCACAGGAGATGCAAGTGAGAATTCACAAATGAACATGAATGAACTATAGAGCTTTAATGGAGCCGCTGCCATATCAATAATTTCTAATATCAGAAGACGTTGCTTGCCAAACTCATGATAACTTATTCACTTGACAGCTTATCAATTACCCATACCACACACACATACACTGTTTTAATGGCTTACTTCTCACCGACACTACACAACAATGTATTTCTTCATGTAATGTTGTTATGAAACCGTCACAGCCACTCAAATACTTCTCTACAGGCCGTCGGCAAGTAAATGATGAGGGGACATTTTAGTTGGAAGAAGAATCTGAGGTATCGCATAGCTTAAACACCTGCAGCAAATCTCATCTTGAGGGAGCATCTATAGCATCAGCGCCATTTGTATCTTCCAACTGTTGTCATGTACAGCCAAATGATGGCTTTAAAATGTAATTATAGAGAATAAAGACTCTATTCATTCAATTTAAATAGAATATAGTTATTGATTGAGTATATCATATTAGACCACAGCACACAACCCATACATATCACTTAATGCCATAACAAGAGTGTTGTTCATCATCTTGTTATGACTGCAAGGCCAATATGCTGTAACTAATTACACAATGAGACCTACTTCTGGTGTCACAAGACATACGCCAATATGTGTTGAGGGATTGCTCTAATGTGCTGTGGAGATGGTTTTCATATACTCCCTGTGAGTCAGAAACTTATGGTTAGCTTGGTGTTCCTGTGAGCCGGTGATCATGTCACCATAGTCACAGCCAATCCCACAGCCTGTCTTAAATTAGCGCTGTGGTACACTGAAAGCATGTGTCACCCGTGTGACCACACAAAAACAATGCGTTTACTCACATTGCCGTGTGAGTTACAAACACAGCCATTGATACAGTACATTACCCGCATGCACACACGCACACACACACCCACACACCTACACACACACACCCACACACCTACACACACACACCCACACACACACACAGATCCTCTTCCATCTGAACTTGGCAGCAGGCCTGTTGCTAACGGACAGGACCCAGGGCTTTCCTGCACCACAGTAACATATTTTCATAATAACCCTACTTGTGGGTAATAATAACCTTCAAGGGGAATTGTGTCTACATAATGAGAGCTGCCAGTGTCCCTTAACACCTCTGGATGGAATGCCTAGTTGGTGCAGTCTCTACGTAGCATGGCTTTGAGAGAGAGAGAGGGGGAGGGAGAGAGAGAGAGAGAGAGAGAGAGAGAGAGAGAGAGAGAGAGAGAGAGAGAGAGAAGAGGGGTTGTCCCCTCTTGTCAATCTGGCAAGAGGGGTTATATTATAAAATTCTCCAAAGTGGTGTAGGGGGTAAAGTCCACAACATAATCAAATCAATTTATGTCAAAAACAAGTGCTGTGTAAAAATTGGAAATAAAAGAACAAACCTCTTCACTCAAGGGCAAGCTTCCACCAGTGATGCAACTTATCTCCAACGCTCTTCGATGTCTACATTGATGAGCTAGCGGTACTGTTGGAACAATCTGCAGCCCCTGGCCTCACCCTAAACAACAAGGAAGTGAAATTCTTGCTCTATGCAGACGACCTATTGTTCCTGTCACCCACAGAGCAGGGTCTACAGCAGCAGTTGGATCTGCTGGAACAATACTGTCAGAACTGGGCCCTGACAGTAAACTTTAACAAATCTAAAATAATGATCTTCCAGAAAAAGCCCAGATCTCAGGAAAGCAGACACATGTTCACTCTAGGAAATACCACACTATAGAGCACGCCCTGTCCTATGATTACCTGGGGCTCAAAATCAGCACCTCTGGGACATTTGGTCTGGCAGTGAATGCACTAAAGGAGAAGGCTTTTAGAGCCTTTAGGCAATTAGAAGACCATTCCATAAAATGTTTGATATAATCACACCAATAGTCCTATATGGAAGTGAAGTGTATGGGCCACTCAGTCAGTGTGACCCATTAGATGGGACAAGCATCAGATAGAGACCCTGCATGCAGAATTCTGCAGAATTATATTAAACACAAAGAAAAACACCCACCAATGCATGCATGGCAGAATTAGGCCGTAATAATAAGCATCAAGAAAAGAACACTCAAATTTTGGATGCATCTTAAATCAAGTCCCCATAATACATTGCAATTTGAAGCATTGAAACCCCAATTAGCTACAGTAAACCCCAAAAACTGTCCTTTTAGTCAGCTGACCATGAGATTTACTAACCAACTAACACCTAACACTGTTGCATCTCAGATCAGCACTGCTTCAAAATCACAAATTAAAGTAAACCAAATTGTTAAACAAACCAAAAAGGTCTATCTGGAACATTGGAACAATCAAACCAAAACACAAAAAAACTCCAATGCTATCTGGCCCTAAACAGGAATTATGAATTGGCTGAATATCTTTTTATTGTCAAAGATATAAAGCAGAGACAGATCCTAACCAAGTACAGGCTCAGTGACCACAGTCTAGCCATTGAAAAAGGGAGACACAAGAAATCCTGGTTACCAAAAGAATCCAGAATATGAGGTCACTGCACTACAGGTGAGGTAGAGATAGAGATGCACTTTCTCATTTAATACCACATTTTAACAAATTGGAGGACACATCTAAATTAAAAATAATTCTTGGAAAGGGACCTACAACAAATATTTTGGCTAGATTTGTACACATTTGTCATACCCCGAGAGACAATGAGTAACCCACACACACATAAATAATATGTGGAGAGTGTGAAAGAGAGAGAAAGGAGAGATGGTGCGAGATAAGGAATGAAATGTATGCTGTAACCTGCCCTATACATCCTATTGTTACTATATGTTTAGATTTTATTTACATTATATGTTTATTTGCTTTTTATTTTTTAAGTTGTCTATACTTTTTAAAAATTTTATTGTTGTTGCTAATTAGTATTATTATTATTATTATTATTATTATTATTATTATTATTATTATTATTATGTTGTTGTTACAGTACTATATATATTATTAGTATCATTATTGCTTTGACTCTGTCCTTTAAATTATACAATTATTGTTTTTATTGTCATTACCACTGGCATTATTACTGTGGGACTATTTGTCACAGTCTATAATTTTGTTGTTCGTATTGAGTGCTACCTGCACTCTAGCTTTGGAAATACTGTTGTAATAACTGTCATGCTAATGAATCTATCTTGAACTGAATTGAGAGAGAGAGAGAGAGAGAGAGAGAGAGAGAGAGAGAGAGAGAGAGAGAGGGAGGGAGAGAGAGAAGAGGGGTTGTCCCCTCATGTCAATCTGGCAAGAGGGGTTTTAACATGATGAATTCATGTGTCAACATTGTTAATCATTTTTGCCTGATTCATAATGCATTGACTTCATTGGAAGTGGCAGAATGTGCGTTTATTTGCCTTCTATTTTGACATAACTTGAGGTATTTTCCAGTCTCTGGTCACGGTTAAGCATGTGATATCAACATACAGTATCAACATCATGTTTCTGCATGTTCCTTCTTTGCAAACAAACCACTGCTGTTATTCATGAATCCATCCATTAGGCTGAGATAGCATCACATGGATACAGTACACGATGGTCTGCCATCTCTGTAGTCATTCAGCAATGAAAAGTGAGCTCGCATTTGGATATTAGCCTGATACTAGATGCATTCTCAATTCCTATGACTTCCAGGTCCAATCATGCGTGGCTGGGGCCTGCATGGTAACTGTACATCACATCAGCCCATTTGATCCCCACAGAGGTCAGTGAACTTTCATTTCTTTTGCCCATGACCTTAACCAAGTTAGTTCTTGTGGCACTTTACAGAACATGCTTCCATGTGTGTAAATGTATGTTCAGCAGGTTTTAATTAGTAAAAGTCCTCAGGGCCTGTGTTGTGTTATGCATGAGTCTAAAAGAGACCTATGAATATATTATATGCCAAAAACACATTCTACTTTCAATGGGTGGAAACCGCAGAACAGAATTGCACACAGCTGCTCTTTTATGGACACATTTATAGACAAGAGAATTCAGCTCGCTCTTGAAGAATGGCTGAATGGTACTGCAGTGGGTGGCATGGAAGAATGGGAGTGGTCCAGGGGAGCTATTCTATGACAACAGGGAGTGTGCGGCCCTTATGCCGATTGCCTTTAACAGCTCTCTCTATTGCAAAGTCAACATGCAGCTCCAGCCTGACAATGAAACGCCTCTGCCGTCTATGTCGTAACTCTGTCGTGTGCAGGGGAAGGCGAGGCTGATATATGGGTCCCAGGACCACCAAGGAGGCAATGCTAGCAGAAGTGCTGATGTCGGCGTTATGGCCGTGCTCGTCAATGCTCCGAACCCACTGGGCTTACTCCCTTATTCGTCAACCCCCCACACAGCTTCCCCCTTCACCGTGTCATCATCCCTTCATCTCAAACCCTCCTGTCTCCTGTTGAAGAGTTGCTCAACAGTAGACCTCGCTACACGGGAACAGCTGATGAATCCATAAAGAGATTACTAGCCTATAAAAGCCCCCACCGACATATAAAAGCTCCAGTATTGATTGCACCCTGGTCGGATTCCTGCTTGTTTTCCACCCACTGGAGCATGCCTGGAATATGAAGTCATAAAACGCTCTTTGTGCTCATGTTGGAATGATTGCAAATTCCTGCGTGGAAGAGAGGGTTTTTTTTTTGTAGAAATAAGTGTAACTGTTTTATATTCCCAATGGATTTGAGGGTGGATTAGTGAACAAACTGAACGGGTAGATTTGTTTTTTCTCTTTTTAAGCAACTCCACCTGTCTGAGTTTGTATAAGAATATAACTGTGCTTTCACTGCTACATAATCTGGAGAGCATTTTATGTAGATACATGAATCATCTTTTTATGTTGATGCACTGAATTTGTTGTTCGAACATAACATTTCCTTAAGTTGCTCTGTTACCTTAGCTGTGAAGTTAAATGTCAAATGCATTCAACTGAACATGTATAAGTATAACAACATTGTTTTTGCATCACCACATCATACATACATACAACAGTAGCAAGAACTTTTTCCACAATGTGGGAAAGCAAGTTGTGCCTTAAGCGTTATTAATGTGTTTCAGCCCCAATATTAAAAACCAAAATATTGTTTAGCATATTTACACACTGTGTACCATCTGTACAATATGCCCTGTGAAGAGTCTCAATGAAAGCAACGTCAATGAATCGTGCAGACTGAGGATACATACACTCATTTGCATGGGGATGAGGGCATGAATGAAATTACAGTATATGGTATTCACTGGCATGTGTATACTGTGTGTAGAAACACAAACACACATTATATCTCAACTATGCAGGTGAGGTGTGACATAACTTGTGACACAACGTGATATTAGTCAAATTATAATATGTATTTGAGGATCTTAATAAGTCCCATTTAGTTTTAAATGTTTTGTTAGAAACATCAGCTGTATGAATGTCATTAAGTAAGCATGACATAACCTGAATGATCTTGTGATAATAAATCCCATGGCCTGCTTTGCCTGGTCATTCTCTTCTTTGAGTTTCACAGAGCTCTTATATGTGTGTGCCATGAGCATGTCCCAACCTTCCCCTTCTTGGTCATAATATGTGGCAGATTACTTACATGTATATTCATCTCAGCACAGTGAGACTACAGTGAGCCTGGACTACTGCAGCTCTCTGTTAACCGGACTACCAGCGTGCTCTACCAGACCCTTACGTTCAAAACGCCAGCCCGCCTGGTATCCAACCAACCCTACTTCTTCCATGTAACCCTCCTCTTTTAAGAACTTCACTGGCTCTCCGTTCCAGGTCCCCACAAGAGCACGTCATTCTTCAACCTCGGCTGGCCGGCTGGCACTGCCATTGCTACGAGGTCTCAAGACTCGCTCATCGAAGTCTCAAACGTTTTCTGTCCTGGCACCACAATGGTGGAACGAGCTTCTAGCAACAGTCAGGACTGCTGAAGCATTACCCATCTTCCGCAAGACACACCTCTTCACAATCCACCTCGATACCTTGACTAGCGACCTCTCCACCTCCTAGCACTCAATGCTACCTCTAGTTTCTTACTCAAAGCTTTCTTTTTCTCTCTACTCTAAAAAAAAAAAACTCTCTTGTTCTGCTCGTATGTATTTAGCACTTTAGTATTAGGCACTTTATTACTCAAGCCACTAAAAACTTTGTTGGGTGATTTCATTATATATTGTAGTCGACATGATGACAACATGCTGCAACTATTCTATTGTATATTGGTTGCTTACAATTGCTGGTGTTTGACCTGTCCAACTATTGACAAATGTACTACATGGGTAACATATGGACTATAGCGCACTGCAGCTCCGGTACAGTGGGGGGAGCTAGAGTGCTTCAGTGGACTCATAGACGTGAAGAAGAGCTGCCTTTTAATCCATCAATCCATCCATCTTCTCCCGCTTATCCGGAGTCGGGTCGCGGGGGCAGCAGCTTCAGCAAGGGACCCCAAACTTCCC